>KN050016.1:95676-153509 GCA_000743315.1 Lignosus rhinocerotis TM02 | reverse complement strand
GGTCCTGGGGATGCAGTCATGACACGAGGAGATGGAGATGACTCTGAGAGCAAACGGCTGACCATGCAAGGGCTGCAGGGTAGCAGTGATGCAGATGAGGACTCTTGTGATGCGCCAGTTGAGAACCTTCATAGTGATACTGGGGACATTGCTGATGGGGACAACGATGAAGTATTTGCACAGAGTATATAGTTGAGGATTACCAAGTACTGTTCATGGTACTAGCCGTGCAGCACTGGGCCCGGCTCACTATCCTGGTGAGCCTGAGCCATCCAAAGCCGAGCCCAAGCCGGGGTACTTGAGCCGAGCCCGGCCCGGCACATCACTATGTAGAAGCCATTTCGTTGGCGGCGACTCACTCAAGTCCCGATATTGGACCCACTTTGACAACTACCACCTCCGGACGCACAATTACTACCTCCGGACGCCCACGGACGAGCTCAATACAGACCTGCTCCTGGCTGGGAGGATGTCTTCTGTGACGGTATAAGAAGCGTCGGGTTGGCAAACGCGCGGGAAAAACGGATACGGATCCCATATTCATGGTGATGACAGCTCCACGCGGGTCGATTAGTACCGGCGCAGCTTCTTTCTCCTTGGTCCATCGACAGTTATGTCGCTACCCCCGATGTAGATCCTGGATGATCATTGGCCACAATGCGGGCGCTGTCAGCTAGCAGCTTCTGAAGGCAATTTGAGCTGAACTATATTGGCGCCAACAGACTCTAATATACACGGGCTTAGTGTGGCACAGAACGTGCAGGACAGAACTTGCCGCGGTGACAGTCGCAGTGCGCACACGCATAGCCTCCGAGAGCGTGTCTGCCAGCGACACACTGGACTTCTTCGGCAGAGCTGCAGAAGAGTGAGACTCCGGATATCCCCCGTGTACTGAGCACTGTTTGCAATTGCAGAAGCCTTGAGCCGCGTTACAGGAAAAGGGGTCCCTCGTGCCCCGCTACCCTGCTGGTGGCCAGCCATCACCGTGACGATGGATGCATCGATGCCGCTGCGCTGACTGAAGCAGAAGTTGCAGACGCAGACTGAGAACAGCTTCTTGGCCATTGCCGGACGGATGCGAGAGAGCGGGAAGGCTGGAAGATCCGTCCAGCAGATGGAGAGTGGCCGTTGCTTGATTGTTCATGCATCAATATCAATGTATGCCTCGCGACTCGTCCGAACGAGATGAACGCATGTTTGCGCGTCTGGCCACGATCGAGCTCCGAGTCCGCATTCGGCAACGGCAATGCACGCTCACGTCCGCCCGACACTGGCCGACTGGGACAGACAATGAGTAGCGCCATTACTCAAGTACTCAGTACTCAGCGGCGGACCCGAGCCATGCGGAAGCTCTAGGTTCGCCCGCTGTTTCCTCTCCAAGCGTCCGCGTTCAGCTTCCGGGTGTCGACATGGTCACCTGCGAGATGGAGATAAGGCCTGGTCACACGAGCAGGCACTGGAGCGGCTCCCAGCTGCAGGCCTCCTGCGCCGCGGGCATTAGGTTATGGCCGTGGGGCGACGCGGGCCTTGAACGTTCTCAAATCTACGCCGGGGAGGTTCCGAGGGTGGGGAATTAACGCGCCATGGCCATTGCCCATTGGGGGTAGGCGGGGGGCACTGGGCAGGGAGGGCCTGAGCGGCACGGGCGATCGCTTGAATTGGCTACGCTTCGACGTACGGGAACGCTGCTCGATCCATCGACATAGAGAGAGAGGGGTGCAGACCGGGAACGCTGCTCGATCCATCTACATAGAGAGAGAGGGGGGTGCAGACGGTCAGAGTTCAATTTGTCAGAAGAAGCATTCTCGTGTAGAACATGCGCACACGCTCACACACTCGCTCGCTCGCAGTATCGATAGATAGATGTTCATCGTGCGTGCCTCACCCGTGGAACGTCCGGGCAAGTGCTTCTCGCCGCGCGCGCGGTTGGTTCCGGATTTCGGTCGACTGTGCTATGGCGCACATAATAGAATGAGGATGCATGCATCCAGTTCGATCCAATCGCGAGACGAGACGCTGCGCCTGTCAACTTTGATTGGGCCCTTCATTGCCAGTGTCCAGTCTGCGACCGGGTGGCGACGCAAGACAGAGATCCTCGCAGCGCACACCACGAGTCAGAGCTCTGGTAACAGTATATTTATATGTGGGCCTTAGCTATCTAGGGGAGTCTTCTCGAACCGTTGAAGCTGCGGCAAGTGGCACGTGCCGGGTCGGCGATCGGAAGCTTGGAGCTATGAAGATTTGAAGGCCGTGGTAGGACGCTCGAGCTCGTCATGGAACCTCCCCAGCCAGAGTCAGTATAGTCGACACGCGCGAACTTACTTTGCATACGTGTACGTACGTATACCCGGGAGCGGGCGATGGCCTCGCTGCCAGAACGGTGTGGCACGCGATATTGGCCCGGGACAGTGGACGGACCATGACTCGGTTCGGATTCTCATACTCGCTTCTATATCCTGTCACTCGAAGCTTTTGAGATCCGGATGCGCGGCGCCTTGGAGAACCAGGAAGTTCGCTCCCTCTCCCAGAGCATGGGTACTTTAATGCTTGGCTTGCTTTCTCAGAGCTCCGAGTCGGGCCTGCAGGACTCCCATCGGGGCTTGAAGCTTAACTTATCGAGTCCCTGACCCGACACGACGCAACCTCGGGGCACGCCGTGCGAACGCGCTTTACAGCCGGTTCGCATCCGCATCCGCATCCGCATTCGTGGCATCCCAGGTTATGTCACTCCCGTGTGTGTGCATGTCACAGTCGGGTGTATGTATTCACGGTGGTGCAATAGCACCCTGCAGGCTGGGCAGACCGGCCTCCGAAGTTCGAAGCTTCGACCCCCCAAACTCCGTGAAGCTCGTGACGTTCCGGCGTCCCATTCAGTAATGCACAGGCTCGCCGCTGAGCGCTGGATATGCATGTAAAGGTGGGAACTCGCCTCCGATCCTCCCAGAGACGCTGCAGATCTCGCGCACCGATGTGGAAGGAGGTGGGGAAGGGAGGGGAGGATGAAAGCTTGCAGGGAGCCGATTGCAGCCAGTTTCATACTTACTATGTACCTATAGCGAGGGATTCTAGGCTACTTACCGGACGACCTGGCCAGTGGATCCGCCGCTTCTTTCGGGTCGGTCGCCTGCAAGAACAGCCCAATATGGAGGGGGAAGCTCGAAGCGCTCCTGCGGGACTCAGAAGCGTGCGCCTGCTGGACGTGCGCATGCATGCACATGGTCCACGGTGCACGCGCCTTGGCATTTATGGATACGCTCAAAGTGTCGTTCATTGCCTCGGACAAGCACTGAAGTACCCACGGTAACGCTGTGCTGCGTCGCCGGCGATATCGCTCCGAAGCTGGAACGGCTGTTGCTCAGGCTATGTATGGTCGGAAACGAGGCTTGCAAAGCCCAAACCAAACACATGACTTGTCGGACGTTCTGGCACGAGTATCTGCGTAGACGTATTCAGTATCGATTTGCAATATCAATATTAATGGATCGCTCGCCGACGTCTTTTTCTCGAGTTGTAGTGCCAGTTCGGGCTCAGCCGAGAGACACGTGGATCGAGACACCCTGGACGGAGACAATGGAGATGTAGACGCACTCACGTCGTGCGAATGCTAGTGAGCCCGGTATCGAACATGGTAAATTGTTCCGGCCATCATGCAGCGATATTAGCTGGGAAGCACGCGAACAAGTCGACATGATTCGTCCCGAGTATGCGCAGGCTTGAGGTGGCTTGAGGTCCCGGCATGCTACCAGAGAGACTCTTCAGTGCATCCGTGATTGACCGGGGCAAGGACGAGAAGGCAGGGCCGTCGACAGATCTAGACTGGATGCCTTCGACCGCTCTTCCGAGTCACGCCGGAGGTTTGCTCTGGTCGTCAGGCCAGCGGCATCTCAGGCGGGAGGGGAAGGTGCTCGCTTCGAGGTATACGTCGGTGTCATGATGTGGCATGAATGCTTCGAACCCCAAAGCTAGAAGTGTCGAGAGGGGGAGGTGATGGACGTCCATGCTCATGCTCATGCTCTAGCATGCGCGTGTCGGTATTCTGACGCGACTCCCTCGACCTCCGTCTCCGCGGACAGAAGGCGACCTTATGATCGAGACTGTCACGATCGGGAGCCGTGCATGGGCAGGATGCTCGTCTAGTTGCCGGCGGTCGAGATCAGGAAGGTTGGTTGGTCGCTTCCGGACCTGCTTTTACGGCCTTCTCGTCTGCGTTTGGTTCAAGATGCGAGAATATTTTCTTACGATTCGTAGGTGCCAGGTCGGTGTCAGTAACATCGACGTCTACATACTCTCCGCCTTTGGACGTTTCTCCAAGACCCTGTCGACTATCCCGAACTGTAGCGCCTCCTCAGCTGCATAACGGCGTCAGTGCATGGCCTCTTTCTCGTCACAGGGCAGCAGCGTGCAGACCCACCTGTCATAAAGTAATCCCGCTCCAACGCCGTCTCTGAATCGCGCAGAAAGCCGTGAGTGCATGTTTCAGCCCAGCCGTCTCGGTGATGAGTATGGGGGTATGGAAGACGCACGGAATCGATTCAGGCCATCTTGGACGGGCTCGCCCTCGCGAGCGCAGTGCTTCTGGTAGATGCCGGTCAGGACTTCGCGCACGCGGAGGATCTCCTTCGCATGGATCGCGATGTCGCTGGCTTGTCCGGAAGCGCCGCCGGAAGGCTCTGCACGACCGATAGACCGTCCGATTGAGGGTCCATGTGAGTCAAGTCATGGGCGCGATGCGTCTCACTCACGGTGGATCATGATGCTGGAGTGCGGGAGGGCATGTCGCTTGCCCTTCTCTCCGGCAGCGAGCAGGAGCGAGCCCATCGAGCAGGCTTGCCCGACGCAGTACGTGTGTATGGGGGACGATACGTATTGCATCTGCGTTTGTCCGGTCAGGGATTCGAGGGCGGGCGACGCGCGGGATGCATGCGTTTGTCCGGTCAGGGATTCAAGGTAGGGCGACGCGCGGGATGCAGCAGCGATAGCAGCCACTCACTGTGTCGTAGATGGCGAGACCGGCTGTGACGCTGCCCCCTGGGGAGTTGATATACACATGAATGGGTTTCGACGTCTCTTCTGCCTCCAAGAACAGCAGTTGCGCGACGACGAGTGCAGAGTCCGTGTCTCTGATCTACGCCATGTGAAGGATGGGCCCCGTGCACGATGGCGAGAGGAACACGCACCGGGCCATACAGCATGATCACTCGTTCTCGCAGCAGACGCGAGAATATGTCATAGCTCCGCTCTCCCCGGCCCTATCAAATTGCCTATAGCTGTGTAAACTTGAGCCAGAGCTATTGAAACTCACGGTCTGTTCAATGACGATAGGAACCAAGTTCGCAGTCACTGGATGCGCATGTCCAACCCCGCTCCAGTCTGCTGCAAGTGGGTGTAACCGACGAGTATGCTGGGATATTGACGGTGCTCGTTGCTTCAGGCAGTTCGAGAGACTTCGAGAGATAGCTTGTTTGAGAGCGAAAGACATGGGTATTGATAAACGCACGTCGTGTGCGTCGTACAAGTCTGTCGAGGAGGGTGTGGGCGGCGCGTAACAGGCGCTTGTAATGTGTGCCGCGTTCACGTGACGCACGCGTTCGCGCGCTACCTATACTAACCAGCCACGAGAGTGGTGAATATGTCTTGCGTCGACCACTACCGCGGTCTTACACCTCTCGCCCCGCTAGGGCCTGCATTATTCAGCTTGCTGGAGCAGCTTGACGTCTGAACGAAACTGCGTATTTGCAGCTCTGCACGACTTACGATGGCACACCGGTTACGGATGGACAGGTCGACGGAGACTCCGATGGACTTCGAGTTCACCTCGCGACCGAGCAGTAACACCAAGCCCGCGTGGGCGACCTCCGGAGAGGACCCGCACACCCCGAGAAAACGTGAGTGTTTCGACGGTCCTGTGAGGGGTGATAGTCACGGAGGCGAAACTCACAAGGCTCAACCTATTTTATCCCCTCGTCCTCAGGTACATTTGCCGACGTGAACCCTTCAACGCCGACATACGCTACCCCAAGCACTCCTTCATGGCCCCGCTTTGGCCAGAACAACAATGTGCCCTTCCTCTTCCAAGAGCCCCTCCCGCAATCTCCGCACTCCCCCGCCTGGGCACCACCACCGAACTTCTCCCCTGCGAAGGCTTTTCCTCAGCCCGAGATCAACGATGTTGACATGTCTGAAGCGAGCCCCGGTGGACCCTCGCCGGAAAAGGAGAAGGAGGAGGAGGAGGGGGAACGAACCATGGCCGTGGGAGCTCTGCGGAGGGTGTTCAAGAAGCGGAGGGAGCGGGGACGGAGCCAGCTCGGACGACGTCGGGCACGGGTGGACGATGATGAGAGCAGCGGGGAGGAGACTGGGGAGGAAGACCTGCATCGACCTGTCACGCGGAAGATGACCAACCACTACACGCTCAACGTCGCGGGACCTGCTGTCCCGCCGTCCGACCTGCCCTATCGGCTCTTGGGGTGCGTCTTTGCTGTGACAGCTTTCGCGCTTTTGATCTGTAACGGTGAACGTGTCAGATATGTGCAAGTCGTGTTCAATGCGTCGCTGGCGGGGATAGCCCTGTACGTCCTCGTTCAGTTCCTGTTCATGATCCAGCGGGACGTCGAGCATCGCGTTGCGGAGTATTCCATGGACATCGTGCAGGAGATCGCGCAGTGCCAGCTCGCGTACAAAACGAACCTCTGCGCGGAGGGCAGGATCCCCGCCATGGCCGCGCAGTGCGGCGCATGGGAGACGTGCATGAACCGCGACCCGACCAAAGTCGGCCGCGCGAAGATCAGCTTCGAGGTCTTTGGCGAGGTCGTCAACTCGTTCTTCGAGCAGATCAGCTGGAAGACGATGGTGCGTTTCCCCTTTCCCCTATGTCCTCTCAACACTATCATCCGGGTGTTCACTACATATTCGATTTCACAGCTGTTTACGATCGTGGCCCTTGCCTTCTTCGCCTTGTTCATCAACTCTGTCATCGTGCTCTTCCGTTCACGCGTCAACCCAGTGCCACCTGTGGCTCCTGCCCATATCCCCCCCTATCCGATCGCACCCGCAATACCGTACCACGCTCCACACGGATATCTGCCGGCGCCGCAGGAGTGGGCTGACAAGCCGTGGAAGCGGGGAGAAGACAGCGACGAGATCCCGTCGAGGAGGCGACGGCTCGAGGGTGGCCAGGCTACGAAGGTGAAGTGAGCCTCCGTTATGTGAGGGAGAGGAGAGCGGGAGCTGGAGACGAAAGGAAGATTTATTTCTTTGTGGATCTTGGCTATCGCTATGGATTCCTATGTCTCATGCATAGTGACATATCACTTACACTTAAGACTCACTGTATATCTCACTGTGACACGACCTCATTATTCTCTAGGTGAGCGTCGAGATGCTCATATTGACATGGAAACTGAACCCGATATCGATGTTTAGGAAAACATGATATACTCTGTCTTAGACTTGAAGTCTCTCCGATGGCCCACTCACTGTCGCCGCCTCACCCCAGTTTTCGCCCCATCACGCTGATGCTCGGCTCCGTCGGTTGTAGTCCGTCATCAACGCCCGGTGCCGTACGCTGCGGGATTTGTGCGTTCTCGTGGCTTGCGACAGCGTGGGCGTCGGCGTCGCACAGCCTAGGGCTGGTCCAGTTAATAAGTACTGTATGTTGCCGCATGCCGCATCATCATCATCCCGCATGACGTCCTGCTTGCGATGCTGCGCCCGGCTCACCCACCTTCACACGAATTGCACAATTTATGCACGAAGCACTGTTCGCTGTGCTCCGTCTTCGAATAATGAGGGCGCCTTTCCTCCGGTTCTCAGTTTTGAGCTCCAGGGCACCCATTTTGGAGTCCTATCTGGAGATACTTCCAGTCATCACTCAGTCAGTGCCTCTGTGCTCGTGACCATATCGCCGGCGCTGACTAGTACTGGTACTGTTCCTTGCACTGGATTTTCGGCGAATCCACGTGTGCTTGCTTAGTGATGTCCTGCTGGCCGACAGATTCAAGGAGGGATCTCCCACGTGTGTTTCGTCAAGGGAGGCCTCAGGCTGCACAAGTGTCCTTGGTCCTCGAACTTACTTAGTTGTACGCGCGCAGTTCAGGCGGTCCTAGTGGTTGTCAGATAGGTCAGCAGTTACCAGTAAGATTCCGCCAAGCCGCTCCAGGCAGTGCGCGCCGCAAACTGGTACTGGCCATTATGGTGGAGCCTTGGCCAGAGGTTGAACTTGGCCCTATGCGAGCTCGAATATACAAAACACCACGACAGAGTGAGATTATGCTTTGTGCCGGGGCGATATATCACCGCCCATGCGCACAAGGTGTCGACGAATTAGCAACGATGACTTCAATCAATGTTGCAAGACTATGACGTGCCGCCAGACCATCCATCATACAAGGTGCTCGCAGGTGTTCGCTAGCTTCGGTTGTTAGTTCCACACGTTGTACACATTGTCGCATTAACAGTGCTGGCACAAGTAGACTGTAGGAATTTTGACACGGTTTGTCTGTTTTCTGTGTGCCTTGCTGACGATACTGAGACCCGCTTGATAGCCGTTAATCTGATGACATCCCTTCCTCCATGCAGAGACCTCCCAGAGCGAAGTTTACGATGCATCCGAATGCATAGCGAGACCCTCGTGAGACGATGGTGTCGTGGGATGGACGACTTGTGCGTATCCGGAAAATTGACAAGACACCGTGCATTAGCCCGGGTCTTCGGGAAATATCAAGTTCCGATGCACTTCTACGCACGACCCAACTCTCGACTGACGACATATATAGGCACACGGCTTCGAGTTCCTGCTGGACAGAACAGAAGTCCGCCTTTGCGACTTCGAGCACACTCCAGTGCCACGGTCATATCCCTGTCTTGCGATGATCATCCCATGGCGCGACTAATCATCATACCCTACTTTCATCCCCCGCCCTGTCAACGTTTCTCAGCCATCTGTCCCCACACTCGATCTCACGTTTGAACGCGACCCCCGAACACAATCACGCAATCGAGGTACATCACCCTGTCTACGCCTCTGGTACATAGGTTCCATCCAGATTCGCTTGTCGGCGCGGTAATCTGCAAAATCATAGAGGTGACCATGTCGGGATATCCAAGTCGAGTCTTTGTGCAATGCACACTGACAAGACGACCTGCTACCGTCTAATGACCAACCTGTGGAAGGCGCGGGCACCTGGTTGCACATGGATTATTGCACGCTGCGAAACTACGAGGACCCGACATCGCTGGACAAGATGATTGGGATATGAACCGTGTAAGCTTTTTCATGCACTTACATAGTAGTTCCATCGCCTTGGCGAGAACGTTCATGCATATCAATACGACTTACATAATTCCTAGTGGCATAGCCAGTGCAGCTAGAAGTTTCGAGTCCTCCAGCCCTAGAGGCGATGTGGCGAGCGTCCCGATGATATAACTGGAATGCGTCGAGATCTGCAAATAGGTAATTGTTGGGACTACTCAAGTTGGAACCGTGTACCCAACGTCGAAACGCCCGGGCTCACCGTACCGTCAGGCCTAACCTGTATCATGCTTCACTAGCTTCACTGCCTAGTAACAATTGAAAACTCACTAAGCGTTATCCGCTGTCAGTATGTAGCGTTGCCAAGCACAGTGCTGTGCACGTTCAATCTTCAATCTTCAAGCTAGGTTGAGGCTTCAGCCATAAATGCTGCTCAAAAAGCCTGGTGATATTCTGTTGATTCCCAGTCAGAAGCTAAGCTGGATAGAAGCTGTAGGGACTAGTACTACGAATCTCGTACTTACTGCATCGTACTACGATGCAGTAAGTACGAATAAGTTCGGGAGAATATGTGTGGTGAACCTGTGTTCAGTGCACAGCCGATCGGCTCGCGAGGACGGTCATCCGACGGTGGGCTGAAAGTCAAGAGATCAACCTGGGCGGTCCCCGATGGCGTTTGGACCTGAAGGGAAGGGATGCACTCGGGGTCCCAGCGCTGTGCTACTTATGTGTCTGGGCGGGCCGAATGCATTGGTAAAAGGCTGTCGACAAGATTGTACGAGTACTGTTAGCTCAGCAAAACAATATTTACTGCCCAGGTTCTCAGAATCCGAAGGTTGCGAGGGTAGCTCTAAGTTGTGGCAGAGTGTTTGTGGCTAAGATTTTTGGCGGGTTCAAACTTGTGGCAGATGGGTTCCGGGGTCCCCACGATTGGAGTGAGCGGCAGGTGTGGGGTACGCGTTGCACGAACTTGTTATGATCTAGATCATGTCTTATATACAGCACCGCGCTCGAGCGATCCCCGAGCTTCTCTCCCTTCTTTTTCGCTGTCCTCCAACTTACAGGAGCGACCTCTTCCCCCTTTTCACGCCTCTCGCTAGGCCCTGTCCTCGCCGAGAACAATATCGTGAGTACTACGTCAAGTGTACAACGAGGGATACGTGCTGATTCATGCGACAGCTAGTAACGTTCACCATAAAGCCGTATAATGTTCACGAAGACCTCTCTCGCTTTTTCCTTGTGCGCGACATGCGCGTACGCGGCCTTCGTGCCCCCCGCAAGAATCGATGTGCCCATCGTCCTTGGCCGGAGCGGTCGGCCAATGCTGAGCGTAGGCATGGTGAGCTCCTGTCACTGACACGGTTAATTGTTGATTCAGTGTTGATGCGTACCGCAGGGTACCCAGGGGGCCGGGCAGATCCAGAACTTCAACTTTACCCTCACGACCAGTCTTGGGTACACGTCTGTTGTAAACAAGGGATGTAGTGACTGCAGTAACACTCCATCGTGAGTATTGCGTAGTGATTTACTTTCCTGCATTACCGGCACGCGCCATCCAGTACCCGAAGTAGTAGCTGTGTGCGTTACATTGTGGCGTACGGTCAGCTCCCACACACACCCACACATCGCAGTGGTCTTCTGAACCCGAGATCATATACTACTGTGGTCCTCATATATTTCACTTCCATGTTTGATGAATGGCGTGGCAGTCACAACTGCGGGATGCTGAGACAGCTAGGGGAATGTCGTGGCGCGACCTTTTCGCTTCATATCCTGTCTTGCGCTTTGTTTTGTTCCTTCTGCTAAAACCTTCTCCAGTTATGATATCTCTCTCTCTCCAAATGCAAGAAGCTTGAACGGACAACCTGCAGTGGCTCTTGGTGGGGGTAGCTTCAGTGGATCGGTCATCAAGGAGAACTGCACTCTCGTAGCACAGCAGGGGATGACATGGCCATACACAAATCAGACAAGTGAGTCGACGACTCCTACTCATTAGTTGCAGGACTGCTCATTGAAGCGAACAGTTGTCCTCGTGGACAGCCAGACACAGGGGTCGCCATTCCAGGACGGTGTCTCTGGTATCCTTGGCCTGGGCACGCTGAGGCGGTCCGCAAACGCTGGCAACTTCTCTGCTAACTTCGACGACAGTTTATATGGCCAGTACTACATCCGCAACCCTGAGGCATCTAACTTTACTTTCGGCATGGCGTTGAAGCGGTCTCCAGTGATCCCCGGAAACTCTAGTACCCTATCCATTGCTCCGGGTGCATCTTCACTTGCGGATTCCGACGTCGGCACCGTTCACTGGCTTCAACCGGACACTTCTGCTTTTGACCAGGACAAGGCTCAGTGGCGTACAGTGCAGAACATAGGTACCGGCTATCTTGCAAACAATCAGCCACCCGAGTGGACGGTGAGTCTCGATGGCTGGGCAGCCAAAATCGGGAGCAACAATGTTGGGCACGCCGGCAGCATTTCCGTGAACGTCGATCCCTTTTACTCGGGCATATACATGCCCGGCTCGCAAGCACGCCTCATTCGTAAGTATTCTCAGTCATACGCCTGCGCGTTCTGAAAGCCCACAGTGGTTCACGTTTGCTCCTGTTCATAGATGATGCCATCCCAGGCTCCGAGCCGGTGCAGAAGTCGACAATCCAAGGCCAGACGAGCTCGTGGCAAGTCCCATGCAACACCGACATCGTGTTCACCGTGAACATCGGTTTGCAGCAGTTCACGCTCGACCAGTCGCTTCTGGTGGTTGATCAAGGCGACGGAACATGCGTCAGTCTCATTGAGGGTTTCACGGACAGCGGCGTAACACAGTATATATTCGGCCAGAACTGGCTCTCCCAGCTCTATGTGTAAGTGCTCCGCTCCAGTGTTTGCACGCGCAAACTGCCCTGTGCATCATACACCATGGGAACCTGATTCTGACGCCGCCTTGCGCACAGAATCTTCAACATTCCAAAAAACGGCGACGCCCAGCTCGCCTTCGCGCCCCGCTCCGCGGCCAAATCCCGTGATGTGGGTGCAATCGTCGGCGGCACTATTGGCGGCGTCGCAGGGGTCATCGCCATCGGTCTCCTCGTCTTTTACCTCATCCGCCGCCGCCAGGACAATACTTTCTTCAAGCGCGCGGCCGAGCTCGAGGAGGAGCACAAGGTTGCCAGCACCGTCGAGCCGTACACGTTCGGCCAGACACCCTCGCGCACTGGGTATGCCGACCGCTCCATGTCCTTTGGCGAACCGCAGTCGACTCCGGTCTCCCAGAATGCCCCGCTCCTTTCCCATGTACATGTCGCCGCGCCCCCGTCGTACGAAGAGGCTAGTGAGGTTGGGGACGGGTATCCGAGGGAGCAGCGTCAGGCCACGTTGATGACAATCAACGGCGGCCCGAGCGAGCCTACGACCCCGAACAAAACGATGTTGTTCGCGAGCTCCAGCGCAGCCTGAACGGTCACCGGTACGGTTTGGAAGGATTGAAGATGCACGAAGGGCATGAATGACTAAAGTTCTCTTGAGTAGATAAGGTTCTCTTGATGGTCTCCGGAAACGGTTTTATTTAGGACGGAGAAACGTACCCACTCTCCAGCTTGAGGACTTTGCTTGTATTGTATTATGTAGCTACTTATCGAATGTCGCATGGTCGGTATACGGACTACGCTAGTCGTGATCGCCTGTGGCTCATTGGCTCATCTCTCCCATCTTTTTCTTTTTTCTTGCATTCATGATGGACATGCGCCCTGACTTCATATGGTCGACCATTTTTCTTATAGTTGCTTGTTCTTACATATACACATCGTTACTTGCTTTCTTTCTAGAAGCTCTCAACAGCACGCCGTACGCAAAAATCGTCTCCAGGCCACGATGGCACGTATAAGAGTGAACAATTACGATGCCATGGAGCGAACCCAGGTTTTGACAGCGATATCATCCACACGCCCCGTACAGACGCGAATGGGATTCGCATTTCAAAACACATGGATACCGAGTACATATCTCGTTCTAGACAGTAACACTTGGTAATGCAAGCGCTGTCGTGTCAAAAACGATCGAATCTACTCCGACACACTATCCAGGATCTCTCGCACTGCATTCTGCACACACGAGGCGTTGAAGTGTGGCAAACTGGTCTTCTCGTCCAAAGGGCCATCAACTTCAATGCAACACACACCGAGGGTCTGTATGATCGGGAGGCTGGGTCACGCTGGCCGTTAAGACATAGAAAGTGTGACGATAACGTACTGTAATGTGGGGTACGTCAACCTCGACAGTGGTACCCTTGAGGTAGACCAGATGTGTGATGAACGCTGAAGTGGGGTACGTCGTATTTGCCTTGCTTAGACCTCCATAATCTCCAGCATGGTGATCGTCGTTAAGGGTCTGCGCAATCGTGCTGTCGCGTCGATCAACTTTGGCTCTCACCACACCTCGTGCGCTGAAGGTGACTCACCGGATATAGTCCATCGCGGTATAGCCATCGGTCTCTCTGTCGTTTGCAGAGTTCACTAAGGCCAACGTTAGGCGGTCGGACGACTAAGTGATAGTAACGAACACAGGAGGACTTTCGCCTTCAGAGAACGTGAGCTTGCGATGGCATTCGCCACCCCTTTCAGGGCCAAACAAGGAATGATGCTATCATGTACTCGCTCAGACTTCATAGTGACGATCCAAATGCAAGCACTTACCTAGTCCAGAGCGATCCACATGAGTAGACCAAGACGTTATATCGCGAAAGTGAAGCCATGAAGTCCGGGTTTGGCGAGGGATGTATCTCGTTTCCATATGCGTTAATGTAAAACAGCTCTGTCAATCGGGGTATGAACGATACGTCCAGAGCAAAACGGGTTGGAGGTGCACAAACTTGTGATACAAGCGTTAAGAGGTTCGTAATGAGCTTTGCCTTCAGCCTGGAACATGACATTCCGGCTTCGGGGCAGCGTGCCGTCCAACGGGTCTACAGGAGAGGTTGGGTCGTCCTCTAGGGAGATATCGATGCGAGAGGGCTGATGGACAGGGTGCGATATCTCACATTGACCAACAAGTCGTTCGCCGTTCTCCTGGAATAGATGGTAAACGTCAGCTATGTTTCGATGAGGGACGCTCCGACAAGCAACAGCCAGTGTGTCGGGTCATGACAGGAATTGGAGGCCGAGTCGTCTCAGCAACAGCAGGCATGTCTGAAGTCTGTCAGGGTGACCGGGTCGGAAAGGGGTTGAACTAATGCACTACGTGGACGCATCCGAGGGAACACATGGAAAGCCTTGGCCACGCTACTCCTGCACAATCAGGATTGCGCCCTTTCGAAGGCATAGGTGCCATGAAACACGTTCACGACCGTCGGGACGGCTAGTATCAAGAAGAGAAGTTATTACTGACGAGCTCAGCGGCGATTGTGACTGTGTGATTAGTTACTATCACAGGCAGGATGTTTGCCTGTGTGAGGTTAGATCAACGGTGCACACAGGCAGAGCCCCAAGCACACCTGACTATTCGTTATTGAAGAGAACAAGAAGATGGCTGAAGGCAACGAGCGGAAGAAGGATTGCGCCGCAGAAAGGAAGTAGTTTCCAATGCTACATACAGGGTGACTATTAGAACAGCGCCATGCTGGAAAAAAGCGGATGGACATACCTCCCGTTGACAAACGAGAAATTCTTATGAGCCCTTGAGAGGATCTCGCTCTCAAAATGGACCAGGAAAGCTGACACGTTCAGTAGTCGCATGTTCAAGGACGATCTGTAAGCATACCTCTTATCATCTCTTTCCGGTCGTTAGGTATACCTGACCAGAGTCGGCTGCGGCCTTCTACAATGTCTCTCCATCCGTCGCGTGCCTCCCTCTCCGCACACTTGGCCGGCAGCCGATACGCGAGAAGATTGCGTATTGCATCTAGAGGCGAGCCCAGTTCCGCGTAGGGGATAAGTCGTACCAATCTCGAGCGAATATCGCCTGCGTGGTAGTAAGGACCCATTGAATGGGATTTGAGGTAAGTGGAGTGCTTAACCTATAGATGGCCCTCCTAATACACGGATGATCTCACTCGAGGAGCCGCCATCGTCCGACACCGGTAAGACATAGCAAGCAGATTGACCAAAGGCAGAGCATATATAGTTGCATCCGGTTCCACCAGATATCACTACGAACGAGGTCTCTTCAGGAGCCTCGTGAAGCTCCGTAGACTGTCCTGCAATAACCCGAGATCTGCCATCCTGGGTAGTCTGAAGTGGTACGGGCTGGGTGGGTAAGTCAAAGACAGACGAGCCTGGACTGTCCGCGCCTGAGGTATGAGGATTCGGAGAAAGTGTAAAGTAGCTCATGTCACGATGCGAAGGTTGCACAATGCCAAGGTTCACGTAGGCGGAAGAAGTCGCGAGTATGATGGAAGGAAGAATGCAAGCCTAGCCATGGTCATGATACAGAGACAAATTAGGGTAGCGAATTTCACCACGAATGCAATGCACGTGTCAATACGTGGATCTTGCCTCATTCCATTATGTCTTCACCTCCCGTGGCTACCGCATCACCGCCCTTACGCACTACGCAGCCGACTGCAAACGTGGAGCAGCTAAAGGCCTTGCTGAGAACGACATTGCGAGTCACCGTTGTCGACGGTCGTGTGTTCTTGGGTACCTTTGCAGGGACCGATAAACAACTCAACATCCTCCTCATCAACACGGACGAGTATCGTCTTGGACCCGATGCGGGATCGGATGGGCTAGATGGCCGGTATGTCGGGCAGGTCATGATTCCATGGCGGTTGGTTGTACGCGTGAAATCGCGTACAGATGGTTTCCAGGCGCGGGGTCTTCGGGAGAACGATGAAGATAACACGTATATCTGACCGAAGGTGCGTGCAGGTATGTCCTCACTGTTCTCGTTGTTCACGTGTCATATTGACAACTCAGGGCTCTCCAAGTGTTTCGAATTGTACTCCAATGCCGATGGTATTGGCAATCGCACCCCGTCTCGCAATTAATTCACTCACATAGTTCCTACTGTAGGAGCTGCCATCTATTCTTCCCTTTGACTGCTGTGTCCCTCTGTATCGGCACCTTGCTGCGTCACACGACACCTGGTCCTGGCACAACATCACTTCAGAAGGAGATGTCTCCACCTTTGGGGGTGATATCGTTCTGCCGCCATGTAGGTTACTAACTTGATATGTACCTATTTTCCGCGACAAAGTTATGGACGCGATCAACACTAGCGTAATATGCAGAACCATCTATTGCATGTGAGTTAGCACTGCCCTTCTCAGCTGAGAACCTTGACTTGGATTCCCTTATAAGAATGTAGAGAAGCACGCCTAAGGCAAGCTGTCGTCCATTGATGGACCATGACATGCGACCACTGCACCTCTCGCAAACTCTTGCCGCTCCTCGTCCTGGACTGTCTCTTTTCTTGACATTCCCTGCGAATTTGTGACTCGGTCCGAACATTGGGCGCTATATATGTCTGCCAGTTGCATAGGCCGTTCCTGGGCCGTTCATTGGATCTCCGAGGCAAGCCCGCACCACTCACCGGGCACGTATGTAACACCGCGACCACTACCACAAAGCGTGACGACAAAGCTTCATTGAGCCTCAGCCCCTGATTCTCGAACGACAGGCAGCGACCACAGTTTGCTTTGCTCTGGTTATGGTCATGTGTATGCTCACATATATACTTGTGGGGATATATACGCAAACTTTCGCAGCAGTTGTCCTCGACCATCTTGCGCCAACCACATCATCGGTCTTCTCGCGCTGATAATCAGGATGGCAAGCGGTTACGATGCCTCACGCCCCACATCCTACACCCACGCAAGTACCAGCCAGTCACCCCTCAATACGTTGTTCAGGGCGGTGAAGGTACACGAAGAACTTCAGATGGCAGCTGTGGCAAGGCCAGCGGAGTATGGATTGGTACTACTCTCGACCATAGCATGTATGACACCACGAGCGAGTGTATTAATGCCTCCACCAGGTGAGTATAATGCACTTTGAGATAAGATGCGAATGATGTATTTAATGAACACTACGCCGCACGCACGCAGAAAGTACAGGAGGGCAACCACGAGTGAAGCGGCCTCGAGTCATATCTGTTGCGATAGCCTAGATAGGATAAACTGCACGATGACGGTGTGTTATAGAGATATCTACAGAGTCTCTGCATCAAGTTTGTACTGTGCACTAGCAATTCGTGCAGATTTCTCGCTGGGATATCCGGCGTTGACTTTGCGTCAAACCTGGGCATATACTCCGCAAAACTCCGGGCCCGGGTGATTAGTACTCTACCGAGCCTCAATGTCATACAACTCCGACACAACAGTGTGCAGCAATGAGTCCACATCAACAAAGACGTTCTACAGGTGCTATACACCGGCCGGGTCTGAGGGGGGCGCTTGGGACATGCCAGACAACTTGGATACTTGCCTAATCCGGAGCGTGACATACCGTGCCCGATGTAGTGTTCCCGTCGCTGTTCGCGTTCAAGGGATTCAGAATCTGAAATTCTCAGCAACAGAAGCATTGCTATTTCCAAACAATCTTATGTATACTCATTTGTGATACACAGAATAAGGGCGTATACATGTCATTTTGGAGATTGGTTGAGCGCTATGATCA
This sequence comes from Lignosus rhinocerotis TM02, assembly GCA_000743315.1. Classification (NCBI taxonomy): domain Eukaryota; kingdom Fungi; phylum Basidiomycota; class Agaricomycetes; order Polyporales; family Polyporaceae; genus Lignosus; species Lignosus rhinocerus. The sequence goes on along the minus strand of KN050016.1, from coordinate 135,650 downwards.
CGTGAAGAACGCGACCCGCTTTCGTCGCGTCGCGTTGAACAACTTGACCGAAACCATCACCTTGCCACGAGCCACACTTGGCTGCGCTCCCGACTTCAATCCGCCAGCAGCTTAGTGCCCCGAACCCTGCGACATCTCCTGACGATAAAAGCTCAGCTTCTCGTTGACTGCGAGCACGATGAGCGACTCAGAGGAGAATTTTGACCTTGACGTCTCGGGTTCTGAATCCGACGGCTACGCACCTGTACCGAAGAAGACCACCAAAGTAGCACCGAAGAAGGCGGCTGCTAAAGCCGCGCCTAAAGCACCCGCGAAACCCAAGACAACGAAGAAGACCAAGGTGCTCGTAGAGAAGGACGACAATGCAGACAGTGATGCTGACGACCCGATGGACGAGGACCCGACCTCGGTCCCTGGTCCCTCTGCTCCTGTTGCTGCGAAAGGAAAGAAAAAGTCAGCATCGGAGACGTATACGAAAGTGCGTGGTAGCGCGTCGGAATGCGTTCAGTCTCCTGATGTATTCCCCATGTAGCTCTCGCAACTCGAGCACATCCTCTTGCGACCGGATTCATACATTGGAAGCGTAGAGACGCATACCACCATGATGTGGACGTGGGACTCAGAGAACAAGCGGATGGTTTACCGGGAAATCAAATACGTCCCTGGTTTTTTCAAGATTGTAGACGAAATTCTCGTCAACGCTGCGGACAACAAGGTGAGTTATCCTTTTGAACGCGTCGTTGCGCGCCTGGATACATGTCAACGACGTTTTCTACTGTGCGATGATTTGCGACACACGGCATCCGCAAGCGTCGCTGGTTGTACGCGCAATGGTGAAAGGGCGAAGGAGGTCTGACAATGTATTTGTGCAGATCAATGACTCAAGTATGGACACCATCAAAGTAAATATCGATGTCGAGAAGAACACTATCTCCGTTTACAACAACGGACGCGGTATTCCCATTGAAATACACTCTAAGGAGAAGATTTACATACCCGAACTTATCTTTGGTCACCTCCTTTCTTCCTCAAATTATGACGATGACGAGAAGAAGCTCACTGGTGGGCGTAACGGTTACGGAGCTAAACTCGCCAACATCTACTCCACTGAGTTTACCATCGATACGGCGGACAAGAACACGAGTCAGAAGTACGTCCAGACGTGGACTGACAACATGAGCAAGATGGGCAAGGCGAAGATCACGAAGAACGGGCGCGGCGAGGAGTACACACGTGTCACGTTCAAGCCAGACCTAAAACGCTTTGGAATGGAGACCATCGACGAGGACACAGTCTCGCTGCTCAAGAAGCGTGTGCACGATCTTGCTGGGACCGTCAAGGATGTGAAGGTGTTCTTGAACGACGAACGCCTCAAGATCAAAAACTTCAAGCAATACATCGACCTTTTCCTGAACTCTGCAGCAGATTCAGCGGCCGATTCGTCTAGCGGGGCAGCACAGGTCAAACAGAACATCATCTACGAGCAAATTGGGACTCGCTGGGAAGTTGCGTTTGCCGTGTCAGATGGCTCCTTCCAACAAGTGTCTTTCGCCAACTCCATCTGTACATCCAAGGGTGGTACACACGTCAACTACATCGCTGACCAGCTCGCGAAACACCTCATCACGTCCATCTCGAAGAAGAACAAGGCAGCTACCGTCAAGCCTGCGCAGATCAAGAATCATATGTGGGTCTTCGTCAATGCGCTCATCGAGAACCCGACCTTCGACAGTCAGACGAAGGAGACGCTCACGTTGCCTGCGAGCAAGTTTGGTTCGAAACCAAACCCCTCGGAGGAATTTTTGAAGAGAGGTACGTCGAGCTCATGAGCATACGTTGAGGACCTGTTCTTACTGGTCAAGCTTAGTCGCCAAGTCGTCTATTGTCGATCACGTCTTGAACTGGGCAAAGTTCAAGGCCGATCAGCAGCTGAAGAAGACGGATGGTAGTCGGAGGACTCGGTGTGTTGATTGGAGTGTCCAGTCTACGTATGGCTCATGAAGTCTCTTTAGACTCACCGGAATAACCAAGTTGTCCGATGCTAACAATGCCGGGACGAGGAAAGCTGGCGATTGCACCCTCATTCTGACCGAAGGTGACTCCGCCAGGGCGCTTGCTATCGCCGGTCTAGGTGTTGTTGGACGTGATAACTTCGGTGTCTTCCCGCTGCGTGGAAAGTTGTTGAATGTCCGCGATGCGAAGCACGACCAGATCATGAAGAACGAGGAGATCAAGAGCATCAAAGAGATTCTCGGTCTACAGCACAACAAGGAGTACGGGGACGTCAGCTCATTACGATACGGTCGTCTCATGCTCATGACGGATCAGGTATGTGACTCTTCGAATCGTATTCGTGCGATGATGTTAGTTGTTGACCACTATCTTGTATAGGATCATGATGGTTCGCATATCAAGGGTCTACTCATAAACTACCTCGACCACTTCTATCCGTCCCTCCTGAAGCTTCCCCGATTCCTCGTCGAGTTCATTACGCCCGTCGTCCGGGTACGTGTTGCCATCATACGCCTCGGAACTATCCGTTGACTGTGGTTTAGGTATGGAAGGGCAAGGAAGTTATCAACTTCTACACCATTCCTGAGTATGAAATGTGGCTCGAGGCAACCCCAAACTCTCACAAATGGGAGCACAAATATTTCAAGGTCTGTTTCCATCGACTCACGGCTGAGAGATCATCTAACTCGTGAACAGGGTTTGGGTACAAGCAAGGACGAAGATGCGCGAGACTACTTCCGTGACATGAAGCGGCACATGATTCCCTTCTCAACTACAAGGGAGGGAGACCGGGAACTCATCGAGCTTGCGTTCAGTAAGAAGAAAGCAGACGACCGTAAGGAGTGGCTGCGTCAATTCCAGGTGTGTCTGACGTGACTGCTTACGATCAATTTGTTAAGCAAGCCTTTAATAGCCTGGTACATACCTCGATCACACCCAGCGAGAGATTCCTTTAGCTGACTTTATCAACCGCGAGCTCATCTTGTTCTCCATGGCTGACAACATTCGATCGATCCCTTCGGTCGTCGATGGGTTGAAGCCTGGTCAACGAAAGGTCATTTGGTCCTGCTTTAAGCGTAACCTCAAGAAGGAGATCAAGGTTGGCCTTCCTCAGTCTGTGGCTTGTCTTCATATTAATATCTGCGCTAGGTCGCGCAACTCGTCGGTTACGTGTCTGAAATTTCTGCATACCATCACGGCGAACAGAGTTTGATGTCAACAATCGTCAATCTTGCCCAAGACTTCGTTGGAAGCAACAACATGAACCTTCTCATGCCGAACGGTCAGTTCGGTACCCGTGACCAAGGTGGTAAAGACCACGCCGCGCCTCGTTATATCTACACGGAGCTGGCGCCGGTCATCCGCACTGTGATGCACCCCGCAGACGACGCTGTCCTGACCTACCAGCAGGATGATGGGAAGCAGGTCGAGCCGGAGTGGTACATGCCTGTCATTCCTATGGTCTTGGTGAACGGCGCAGAAGGTATTGGTACTGGTGAGTACACGCGATGCGCTTCTACCTTAAGCTGTCGTCTCAAGCGTTTCATACAGGATGGAGTACCACGATCCCGAGCTACAACCCGGAGGACATCGTGGCCAATATTCGTCGCCTGATGAAAGGCGAGGAGCAAGTCCCTATGCTTCCTTGGTGGCGTGGCTTTACTGGCACAATCAAGAAGGTCGGCGACAACAAGTACGATGTCTTGGGTACCGTGACCAAGATCGACGACACGACGGTCGAGATCACCGAGCTGCCGATACACAGATGGACACAGAACTTCAAAGCCGAACTCGAAGCCATGTGCGGCGAAAAGGACGGAGCTGTGAAGGCAAGTCTTTCTCGTCATCATTCGTCGTCTTGATGGAATGACTAATGATTACGCACAGGACTACAAAGAGTACCATAACAATATGAATGTCCACTTTGTCATCACCATGCCAGAGAAAGAGCTCGAGAAGGCGGAGAAGCAGGGCTTTCACGAGTACTTCAAGCTCTCGACGAAGATCAACACCAGTAACATGGTCTGCTTTGACTTTGACGGCAAGATCAAGAAGTACAACACACCGGAGGAGATTATCGAGGACTTCTACCCGAAACGGCTGGCATATTACCAGAAGCGCAAGGTACGTTGTTTGTAAGCACCTGTGAAGGTTTGGATAGGTGCTGATGTGCTTTCCAGGACTTCCTGGCGAATGAGCTTCAGAATCAGCTCGACAAGCTGAACAATCAGGCTCGCTTCATCCAGATGATAGTCGACGAGGAGCTCGTGGTATCTAAACGCCCGAAGGCTCATATCGTCGCAGAGCTGCGCAAGAAGCAGTTCCGACCTTTCCCTAAGGTTTCGCAGGCCAAAGCTGCTGGCGAGACTGAGGAAGTAGTTGAAGACGAAGATGAGGAGAGTGGAGATGGTGTGGGTGTAGGCAACGTCACCGACTACGATTATCTCTTGGGTATGGCTATCTGGAGCTTGACGAAGGAGAAGGTTCGTTGTTGCTCCTTGTGACCAGGGTGATGGCTGATGTGGCTGCGTCTTCAAGATCGACAAGCTCAAGCAACAGGCCAAGGAGAAGGAGCTTGAGTTGCTTGCTCTCCTCGCGCTCACTCCGATCGAGATCTGGCAGACTGATCTGGACGCGTTTCTCGCGCAGTGGAGGGTGAGTTTTAGTTTATCATTCTTCTCGAGGATGTTGACCGACTGGGGATCTCAGCAAACATGCGAAGATTGGGAAGCAAAGCTTTGCGCTGCAGAGGGCGAGACTGTGGGCAAGAAGGGCAAGAAGAAGCAGGCTAAGCTCGGCTTCGCGCAGCCAAAGAAGCCGAAAAACGCAGATTCCGATGACGACTTCAAGCCCAACAAACCTGCCGCAAAGGCGAAGAAGGCAGCCGAGGCTAAGAAGCCTGCGTCCGCTGTTCCTTCTGGCTCAGGCGCCGTAATCAAGAAGGCTGAGAGTGATAATGATGTGCCACCTCCACCGAAGAAACGAGGCCCTACCAAGAAGGCCGCAATGAAGGTTGAGGACGACTCGGATGTTGAAATGGTCGACACACCACCGCTGAAGCCTGCAGCGAAGAAGGCTGCTACGAAGGTCGAGTACGACTCTGAGTTTGAGCCGCCGTCGTCGTCGAACAAAGGCAAGGGCAAAGCTAAGACTGGCTCTGCAGGCAAGCGAAAGAGGCAAGTTGTAGCCATCGACGTCTTTCTTTTTTGACTGTTTCCGTCTGACGTGCTCCCCTGCAGTCTCGATGACGAGGTCGACGATAGCGAAGACGACATGTACAGCAAGCCTGCACTGAAGAAGAAGAAACCGTCCCCAGTGCAGGATGACGATGACGACGTCGTGGAGGTCGACGCGCCCAAGAAGAACGGTAAGCAGGCAGCCATCACGGACTTCCTCGGGAAGGGTGCGCCTGCAAAGAAGCCTCCTGCATCGCGCAAAGCCTCGAGCAGCCAAACAGCGAAGAGCAAGGCGGCTGCTCCGGCGAAGAAGCCTGCGAAGAAGGTGGTTGAGTCGGAGGACAACTTCTCGGACGATGATAGTGTTCCGCCCCCGCCGCCAAAGCGAACGGAAGCACCGAGACGTGCAGCGGCAGCGAGGACCGTCTCGAAGTATGTGGAGATCACGTCGGGAGATGAGGACAACGGGTCCGATTTCGAAGACTTTGACTAATGCGCCAGGTGCTGCTGCGACGTTGCTGGGCTGTTGACCTTCGTTCTTGGAACTTGAGTTTGATCTTTGGCCAGGAGTATTGTTCTATCTACAGTGTATTCATACGACTCATGGCAAACACCCGCATTCTGTATTGTTCTGACGTTGATATCCATACCGATACTCATCACCATGTTCGATATTATAATGACAACACGATCTGTGGCAGATTGTAAAGAATGTGGGGTTATAGATCTCGGGGTCGGGGCGGTTTGAAGTCCTTCAGCCAAGCCTTCACGAAGGCGATCTCCTCTTGTTGAATCTTCTGGATGAACTCGGGTTCGGCGCTGAAGTCGGCCAAGCCGTTCTCGTCCCAATGGTGGACGGCGTCTACATCGTCAGATCAGCAAACATACACGTACAACGACGATGCAGCGCGCACGGACCAGGGATGAGTTTGAATGGGCGCAAGGTCGTGTCGCGGCGAGGATGTGCCCGCGGGTCGGGACTGTGGGGGCAGTCACCCCTCCATGGGTCAGCTGAAGGTGTGACAAAGTCAGTGCAAGTCGCGAGAACTATGACAGATAGCGAACGCCTACCTTCACCGTCGATGATCGCGAGGCGGTCAGCTGCGATGTTGAAGCCACCGAGCTTGTTCACGGATTGGACATCGGGCCATTCAGGGACCGTGAAGTACTGGCCGGGCGGGAATGCCTAGTATGGGATGTTGTCAGAGGGATCTGCTGGGACAGGACGCCGAGGACGCACGAGTTTGCAAACGAGAGAGCCGTACTCCTTGGTGATGAGGTTGGAGATGATGCGAGGCGTTCTGGGATCAGGCGGCGGGGTCTATGCGGGTGGACAGGTGTGGATAAGCGGTGTGGCTTGCCATGCTGGTGAAGGAAGCGCACATTGTAGAAGCCCCACTGGGTGCAGACTTGGAAGATCCACAGGCGCCAAGTTTGGGAAAGATCTGACTGTGTGTAAAAGTCCGGGTCGGTGATGGATCCCCAGCACTAATCATCCGTAGTCAGGTATAATGAGCCGCGATGTCTACTGGAATTTGCACCAACCTCATTTTGCTCCTCGACTGGGCATTCGCTGGAGAAGGTCTGCCAATATTGTCAGACCCATTGGCGAAGGCATGAGGCGCCGATTCTCACAGCATTGATGTACTTCGCATAGTTCAACGTGGCATTCGAAACGGTGATACCTTGGACGGTCGAAACCCTCGCATGATCGGGTGTGCCCAGCGCTGCGCAGAAGTTCGCGAAACCAGCGCTGTTGATAGCTGGGTCCCAATTCGTGTCCTGCCATGCGCCGAGCGGCGCCTGGGTATTCATGAGGACCTTATGGCCTGGCCATTCTCCAGCAGAACTGCGACCGCACGCACCGAGATGAGAGACGCGAAGTCAGGGTCGTATGTTAGACCAGAAAGCCCGAAAACGGCCTTGATCGCCTCTCGCGTATGATTTCTTTCGAGGAGACGGTCCACCTCAAGGACGACTTTCACGACCTGCGCCATACAGTCCTTGGGCGCGTGCTGCCGGATGATGTCATAATAGCGCCAGTCGTCGACTGTTGCGTGTGTCACGCCGCTGGACGATATTGCACCGTAGACAAGGTCCGGGTAGAGCACACGCATGTGAGCGGCCCGAGCACCACCGTATGAGCCCTGCAATCAAACGTATTATCAGCTATTTTGGTTTCAACGCAGGCGAAGTGAATCAGGATGACATGCGCAGTGGCTTGAACCACATGTTCGACTGCCTCGTGGAAAACGCGTTACTGGGCTTCTCCGCTCAACTGCCGCCAATTCCACCGCACGCAACCCTTCGGGGTTTCGAGCTTTCTCCGTTGAGCGGTTCACGCTTGTATTGTGCCAGCAATGCAAGCTTGAACCATTCCACAGTGTTTGTCAATTGAGAACGGATACCACCCTAGTCTGTCATTGGGACGATGCTGAAAAGCATCTCGCCAAGCAGGGACAGCTTCTGCCCAACCAAGGCCAAGAGACTCCTGGAGAGAACAAGGAGGAAGAAGACTAACACCGTAGTAGATCCATGGCGTTCCAGGAGCCGTCAGGTCGGCTGTAATGTTGGGGAACTTCACATTCGCAATGAAGTTGGCGGAGTCTGCGGCTGCTTGCTCGTTGCTCAACCATCTGGAAGGTTGCACCATATGGTCTCTTATCAGTGCGCATCACGAGGAAGTTCTTTCGTAAGGTACGTACCTCATAGAATCCGTGGTGAGGTTCTGCACCGGAACAGATTTCCCTGCATCGGGCCAGCATGCCGTGAGTGGAGTATTTCAAATGAGCCATTGAGATAGAAAGTTGTCCTACCGTAGTACCTGTGTTCGAGGATAATACCGAGCCCGTTCGTCGCGTTGGCGAGGATGTCGATGATCCCGGTGTCGAGGATGGGTATGCGCGACGCGCCAGAGCTCTCGCCCGTTTCAAACACTATCACTGGCCCACCAGGCTTGTAGTGGCGGTCGCTGACCCAGTACAGCTGCTCGAAGGTGAGGCCAGTGTCAGAGAAGTGGTCGAGGGGCTGAGTGAAGGTGTACTGGGGGAACGTTACCCCCTGTGTTTTGTCGAATAACTCCGAAGGGAACCTCGCGCCAAGCTTCGCCGTCAGAGGGCTCACTGGTATGAGCGTGCTAGCTCCACCGGTGGCTAGGAGCAGGAAGGCGAGCGTACAGAAACCATGCCGCCAGTTGGGTGAGGACATTGTGGGGTTGAGTCCGAGACGAAGGGTGACGACCTGGACTGGGATATTTATACCCGTCCGACCCGGACGCGCAGAAGATAGATGGGTATACATATGGGTCCATCTAGCTAGTAAAAGACAAACGTCACATGGAATATATTCTCCATGTTGCGAGAAATCAGTCGCATCATTTTGGGTCGAGGCGCGGGTACTTACTGCCGATCAGCGATGCGCTCTCTCTCTCCCTCTCTCTCTCTGGTCGTTGGTCAATCCAAGGTTGGCTAGTCAAGACCGAGTACGAAGACGGCATAGTGATTGTCCTGACAACTCGGTCCACCTGGTCCGAAAAATCAGCCCAGACATCATGTCTCAGTATGGTTCCTGAGTACCGAGTGTATGAGTTGATTAGCAGTGCCGTTGCCGTCACTGGGCAAGGCATGGCGCCGAACTCGGTGGAGCGTTTGAGCTGGATTCTGTTGGAACACGACTTGGAGCTCGCGCACCTGAGGGGGTGGTAGCCTTTTAGTCATAGTCATCGTGATACGCGCTGTCAATTCCTCCCTCTCTTATTCCTATTAGTATTACTGTATCTCCTCGCTACGGGGGATGATCATGGCGTCGAGCAATGATGTCGCCCATAGTCTCCCCTAGGCAGACAGTACATATGATCTATGGATGGGGGGAAGGACGATCATATAAACGTCTGCTTCAAAACACGCTATCAATACCGTGGACCCCAACATCTGCTGAGTTTCAATTAGCCGAGCTTATACCTGCCATATACGTATACCTGCCATATATGTAGGACGATCCAGGAGAGATTCCGGGACGAGGCAGCATCGACACTGAGTAAGAACTGAGTAAGTACTGAACACTGCTTGCGCTCTACTACTATAACTCTCTCGCATTCCTATTGTCTGCTCTGCCTCATGCATTACAGGCAGCGCTGCTCTATACGCTGGCAGGAACCTCACCTGCAGTATCCGCATTGACGACACGGGTTGATAGCCCAGCACTGACAAACTTCGACTCCTATCATCGACATTGAGTATCAGTAATAAGAATATCTATCTATGCAAGGGCAAGCTACTTACCATGTCCTCCTCTAACGACTTTGTTGAACACACCACTATCATTGCGGGATTCTTCCTGAAGTGCTTTGGAGCTGGTTCTGGACACAGTGACAGGTTGCGTGTGAATGCCTGCGCGCAACGCTTGTAATTACAGGAGCATAGACTATAGAGGGGAACAAGTAGGCAGTGGAAAAGCAGCGTGCAACTGTGCCAAGGCACGCGTCGCACTTCGCGACAACGCGTCAGTGTATAGATTTTGACGCGTCATCGGAGATCAAACCGTTGCTGACAAACTCGGATGCTGGGGTCTACGGCTTGAGGGCTCTAATTGAAGCAGACTAGTCGGCCCAAGGATATCGCGAGAATGTTGGACGAGACTGGCCTTACGCAACGTGCACATGTTTCATCATGTTGATCAACTCTCACAACGAGTTTATGACCCGTGCGCGCGAAGTAGACCAACGGAGTAACCAGATGTTAATTATAACATTGTCATCTCCGGCCAACGTTGGGCTGATGCGTTGAGCTTGATGTATCAGACGAACTTAAGAGTATCATCCGCGTTATGTAACCTAATAATGATACAGCAAAGCATGTGACAAGATGTATGATTAGAATCCATACACGTACGGTAAGAGCAAGGGTATATGATCAAAATGTCGCTCGATCCAAGGTATCCATAAACGGAGGTGCGAAAGCAGCAGGTGTTATTGGTACTTCTCCTTGTATATCCAAGCCAGCCCGATATCGCTCGCGCCTTGCTGAACCTGAGCAACAACGTATCAGATCCCTCGGATGTAAGGACGTAGAGGGGATACGTACCGCAGCGCGGTACCACTTTGCCGCCTCCTTCTTATCTTTCTTGCAACCCTTGCCGTTCAACAGGCAGAACGCAAGCTCCTGCTGCGCGTCAGGGTCCCCCAGTCGCGCTGCGACACGGTAATATTGCTATGCACAGGATAAGCCATGCAAAGAGCGACAAACTGAATAGGCGACACGTACCACTGCCATCTCCTTGTCCTTCTGGACGCCCCAGCCCCTGTAGAAGCTCTGGCCGACCTCATAGATCGCAAGCACCAGCTCCGACTACGCCTCACGTCAGTATCCTCTACGCCAATTATGAATACGAGGATGCAGCTCACCCTGACAGCACTCATATCGCCCTGCTGGCCCTTCTCCAAATCCGCCACCGCAAGCTCGGCCGCTCTTCTTAACCACTTGAACCCCGTCATCTCATTCTTTTCGCACCCCCATCCGTGGCGCTGCGCCAAGCCCCACATAAGCATGCCGACTCCACACCCGCCGTTCACCGTCGCGCTCTTCTCGAACGCAGCAGCGGACTCCGTCAATCTATTCTCAAGGTGGTGGCTGATCCCAAGTTGGAGATATTCCTGCGGAGTTTGCGGGTTAACCATCGCAGGAGCTGCGTCCTTTGTTTGGCTCGCCGACGATTTGGCGCGTTTCCGGGATGGTGATCCGGGACTCACTGGTGTTGTCGGCGTGACAGGCATGCCAGGCATATGTGGCTGCGCCGACAGGGACGAAGGTTGTGCGGGGAACGGTATTTGAGACGCGTAACCATTGGCGATGGGGGTAGGAGGGAACTCGTAGAAGGAATAACTCGAGTATACGCTTACCGACGAGTCTGCGCGCGGTGATATCCCTGGGATCAGGACTTGACCATGAGTGGGAGAGGGAACAGCCGTTGAGAATGCATTGGGATATGGACTAGGGTTGGGTGACGGATAAGGATTGGGAAGCGGCTGCTGGGCATGGATTGAAGCAGGTGAGATGGGTCGCGATCCCGGTTCTGCCCCAGGTGATTGTGGTCTTGATGGTCCTGACAGTGCTAGAGAACCGAGCGTGCTCGGACCAAGGCGAGGGCTTGAATATGGAGATTGAGAAGGTGAATGTGTTGGTTGGGGTTGTCCGTGATGTGCATTCCTCATCAACACCTCGCGCTTCCTCTTTTCCGCCTCGGACGGGGGTATTTCTGTGACCGGCTGGACCACAGGTCTCGAGAAATTAGCATTGGTGTTGTTCACGCGCGAGGGCATCCGCCCGCCCTTGGACGGACCCGGGACGTTGTCCGCAAACTCCGAGGGAGTCTCCGGGGCAGCAGAGACGACAACAGTAGGAAGGTCAGGCACGTCTGGAGGGTCGTACACCGAGATAGGATCGACGCCAGACGAGCGCCAGGTGTCGCGGTACCTATTGGTGATGGCCTCAACTTCGCTATAGTTGGATGCGAGGGACTCGTGTGCATGAGCACGATCACGAAATGAGGGGGCCATGGACGGTGTCGCCATCGAGCGTTCATCCCAGGATATTGTGCGCATGCTCGCGCCGTCTTCGTAGAAGGATGCCGAGGTCGCGGTCGAGTTCCGGAACTGCGTATGAAGGATCGGTGAATGTGGAGATGAAGGTACGACCGAGCTTGCTGTTGGACGTGGAGGGGTGAGCTCGAGGTCGTGTGGCTTCTGCTGGTTCTTGGCTCTCCTCGACGACGTACGGCGGATGAGGGTGCCCAACGGGGAAGAGTCGTGAAGGTTAGGAGCGAGCGGAGCTTGTGCCGTGAGCTCAACCATGGTTCAAAGGTCGGATAATGAGAGCAGTGGTCGGGTTTAGAGTGATCAGGCTGATGAGTTGCACAGTCCATTATAGTCATCGTCGTCGCCAAGTCGATCTTGTTCCCGATGCCGCTCCCTCGGCTGCCCCTGCTGCGAGCCTGATCTGTACCCGATGATAAAACACAGATTTGCATCGCTTTCTTGAGATTCTATCATCTCGACATTCGCACTGCCCACCAGCAGAGCAGAGCAAATTCGCATTAGAGGGAGTAACTACAGGTAGTGACAGGTGTGCTATATCCGATCCGTCTAGACATACTTTTTCCTCTGCTTGAGCTCCGCGTACGAGTCTGGCTTCGGGAGCTTCCCAAACTTGGGCTCGTCCTTCTCTGCAAAGTGATGCGTAATCAGAAAACAAACCTATTCATAGACGATCGCGTCAAACACTCACTGAGGGTGTACTGGTATATGTGTGACACCGTTTCATCCCAAACCTCGCGCCACATATGCGCACCGCCGCCACGGGCTCCATCAACGCCGTACTGCTCTGCGAACGCCCGGAAGTTGAAGCCTAGCCTCTCCGACTCCTGGAACACTGGAATGTCTATCGGTTCTGTGACCGATGACTGCGGGATCACGAGGATGACATAGCGATGGTAAGGAGTGCCCCGCTGTGGGTGCGGAGGAACATAGCGCGTATGTGTATCGAGGGGAACTGGAGGTGAAGGTGTGAAGGCGGATAGCGGGATGTTGGGCCTGTGGTGAGAGCGGATATGAGTTATATGACCGTGACCCCCGTGGTCTGGCAGAAAGCAGGCGAAGCGCAGCGCTGGGCTCTGAGGTTCCGCCCGTTTGCTCTGCCCGCCTTAGAACTATTGCGAACAGCCTATGTGGGACAATACCCCTCTAGCTTACGCAGACCATTTGAAGCGTCTCTTGTATGAAGTAGCGGCAAGTGTCCTCCAACACGGGCTCTAGGTGTCGACTCGCATCCAGGAGCCGCTTTCAAACCGTATCATCCCTTTCTGTCATGAGGTAAGACAGTATGAGGCTGACAGCTAGGTTGCCTCGGGATAAGGCAGGAAGTATTAGGCAATGCCGCGTCCTGACACAAACGTCCCTTACTGCACACTGCGCGTTGCGTCAACCACACATCTGGACGACGGGTGGCGCCAGTCAACAGAATATAGAGATCGCAGCGTCATATCAGGTGTGGCTCGTGCCAGACAGAGCTCAAGATTATATGGAGAAGGAACTTACTGCATCCAGTGCAAATATGTCGTGAAAGACTGTTTCCCCGAGTCGGGGACATCCAAATCGACCATAAGCAATGTGTACAGACGCGTATCGGTGTGGAACAGCGTCGTGTATATTTCTGGGGGCCGCCTCGTCTACATCGAGAAGAACACGCAGTGAGTGTTGAGCAGCAACGCGACATGCTAGCGAAACGAACCTGCTCAGGAACGAGGAAGATACCAGGTTCCACCTGTTTGAGCTTGCGTTTCACGCGCGTGCGAAGGTAGTTGCTCTTGGGAGGCGGCTCCAGGTACCGGATGCGAAGATCAAACGAGGGGCGCAGCTCAGGGAGCATGTCTGGCACAACATTCATCTGGTACATACGCTCCATCTATGATATCATCATAAGTGAGTCAGAAAGCGCATGATGGATGACTTCTGTGAAGGAACATACCAAGAGGTCCAAGGCGCCCTCCTCCCGCCACCTCTGCTCAACCAAATGCCTGTAGATAGGCATATGCATGTCCGCTACGTGCACAAGCGTGTCACACTCTTCTTTCCAGCGCAGACATGCAAGACAGAAACTCACCCATCCCATTCCTCGCCTTCCACCTAACCTCCGGCAAGTTCACCTCACTCTGGATCATAAGCACCCTCTCTTTCTCCAACAGCTCCTTCAACGCCTGTTCGTTTCTCTCACCCTCCGGCTTTCTTTCTTCAGCCTGAATCGTGGCCCCCAACTCCTCCAGCTGTTTTCTGATGAACCCTGCATCCTGCAAGATGTAGCGTAACGCATAGTCATACGCTGGCTCAACACCTTTTGCAATGGGTCGACACCAGTCGCGCGGCCTCTCCAGGGAGATGTTGGGACGACGTGTGGACCATTCACGCTGCTTACCCTTCAGCCGTTCGGCGTCCGCGGACTCGACGGGTTCTTCGGGCACAGTCTCCTTTGCTGGGGCGAGTGTCGGAGGCTTCGCTTCCACTGACGGAGGTGGGGGAGGCACGCCGACCTGTGCCTGAGAGGCAGAAGCTGTTTCTAGAGTCGCGTTCCCGCGTACAGTAGCCAGTCGAGGAACATAACGAGGCAGGCGACGTAATGCAAGCATGTCCGTCGAAGAGCAGCGTGTTGGCAAGTGGGACGAGATGTGGTGTAGAAATTCGGAATGGGCGCTTGTGTGAGGTGTCTGTGCGCTTTTGGCAATCGTTGAAGTCGCTGATCTAGTCACTGAGCTAAGAGTATAAGTGTATAACCAGACTTCACTTGACGTTCCCTTGATGCGTGATGACCATCTCGAGCGGTCTTATAGCAGGTTAGTTTTTTGATGTACATTCAACACAGTGGAAAATCCACAGATGGCCTTGTCAATTGTCAGTTTTCACTGCTTTCTCCAACTTTCCACTGTGGTATTATGATGCTCAATGACACAATTTTTTGAGCAGCCCCAACATCGTTGGTCCCATTGTTATCTCACCTCTACAAGAAAAAAGCCACAAACCAATAGACATGATCATTGTTGCCTGACAGGCCGGTGGCCTCTCTAAAACATGCGGTCAACAGAACAAGATTACACTGTGTTGCAGCAGTAAGAACTGAGGTGCAACGCTGGTTAAAGGTAGGCTACTGATAACACTTGAGACTGGGTGATGGATCAGTGTGAGTATTGTACAGGTGAAGATTTGGTGTGAGTTACACTGTTGCCAGTGAACTGCTCTTGGCAGGTGTCGACGTGTCTTTCAACGCTGCTCTTCATCACAGGCCCCGACGCGGACCTGCCCACACACGGTGTGCTCATAGGTTGTCTGTCCTTCTGCAGACACGGTACATCCGCATCTCATAAGCTACATGGTGCAAATTGCTCCCAAGCTGAGCTATCCCAGGTTTACTTTGGCGATCTCCCTTACGTGCCTATGGTCAATCTGGATACAATGGCGCTCACTGACCGGTGCCCACTGATCCAGAGTAATACAAAGGCTTGACCACCATTGAAATTGTGCGTTGAGATTTTGTGTCTCACCAGGTCCGTTCGTGAGGAAACTAGGACTGGAAGACATGTATGGTAACATAAGATTCGTATGTCATCGTAATACAAAGCTCTCGCATTCAACTCTACATTTGACATCATAAACAAGCACGTCAGCTCAAGTTTTCCCACAATTATGCACCAACAAGCTCGCGAAACTCCGCGCCCCACTCTGGCGACTTCGAAGTAGAAGCGACAAACGCATCGAATCTTGGGCTCACACCTGGCTGGCTGATTTTGCTGAGCGCGGCGACGGCTCTGAGTGTACTGCGTTGTAGCTCTGCAGTCCGCTCCAAATCCTGCTTGACGGTATCCTTCGTGACCGCTGGGCCCTTCATACTCTTCTCAAGAGGTGGCGTGAGGTCGTCCAGACGCTGGGCGACAGCCGTCGGCGCAACCTGGGCAAGTCGGAAAAGCATCATGTGACAGATAACCTTCACTTCATCGGAATCGTCCGCGAGACCAGCTGCGACACGCACGAGGAACTCGTGGAGATCCAGCTTCAACAAGCACGTATCGAGCTGGAAGCGCACCCCTCAGCACTATATCAAGCATTATATTATACATGCTCACAAGAGTGTAAAGCGTCTCGTACGCGGTCTTCCGTGCCTCGAGACCATCGTCGACCTTGTGTGTCCAAGGTCCCATCTGCACTGTACGGATGTGGTCGGGATTTACGACAGTCTCCTTGTACAGACTGGGGAGAAGGCTTGGCAAGTGATCGCGGATGAGATGCGCTCTTGATCGAGCAGCAGAGTTAAGCGCAGAAAGCGCAAGCCGTCGTACAGTCTAGCCTCATGTTCAACGGAATGCTTCGTGGATATGACGAGACATTACTCACTAAGTCCGGATCAGAAAGCAGGGATAAAAAGTCTAGTATGACACCACTGAGGTCCTCGTCAAATGATGTGCCACTCTCTGCGAACGTGTACCGAATCGCAGATAGTACCGTTGCTCTGGTCGCTGGATTGGGATCGTTGATACAAGCCTGCAGACCATTGGTGAGTACTTGTCAAACATGCACTGGCTCACTTTACACACATGCAGTTGTGGCAAATAACGGCCTGGGTGTGTGGTTGTGAGCTTCCCCAGGCACGCGGCAGCGACGTTGCGAGTGGTCTCTTCCTGGTTTTCTGAGTTCTCAAAGAGTGGGTTCCAGAGCAAATCCGCCACTGTCTCAAGTTGACCGTGTGAACAGTGCGTGACGATCTGGGTGAATTGCATGAATCAGCAAAGAGTGGACGTGAGTGCTTATGACTGACCTCCTTGAGTGCGTGCAAAGACAAGAGGCGTTTCTCTTGGTCGTGCGCAACCATCTTCACAATGAGTGGTAGGAAGTGGTGCAAGTTCCCGACAGCGATGTTGCCTGGCAAGATGGTTCAGTCGACGGTATGAAGGGCGAAGAAGCAGAAACTCACCTGCAGCGAAGGCAGCCGCCGTTCGGACCTCCTCCTGTTCTGCTGTGAAGCGTTCGATGGCCTGATTGAAGATCTCTTGCTGAGGAGACATATCACTGTCCGCAAGATCATGTTCAGTGCTTATAGTGGCATATGCAAGAATAACCCTACATAAACCGACCGATCTCGCCCAGAACCAACAAGCTGAGTACGACTTGAGACGTCCTAGTCTTCGACGCAGACTTACACCGCGTCGGGATCATCAGGCCGCATTCATGAGAACTATAGTAGTTCGTGTACCACAAACCTTGAGATGCCTGGCAAACTCCGCAATAGTACCAGCCGCAACTGCACGCTGAGCGTTGACAACCTGGCCTATGCATTTGGCGACGTTCGTGAGGGACGCCTCGCTCTTCGGCACCTTCTCGATGGACGACACCAAGTTGGGCACAACGTGTGTCGCGATTTGCATATCCGCCTCCACTAGTGTAGCGAAAAACGACAGCAGCGACTCGAAGGGGGCGCCGGAGAGAAGCGGGGCGCAAGCGATACCGTATGCTTGGGGAAGGACATCCCGTTCTACCTCGGCGAACGAGATGTTGGGAGACAGCTCGAGTAGAAGTGCGATGATATCGAATGCAGCTCCTAACAACGAGATGTCGGTCATATTCAGGTACGGCTTCAGCGTCGGAATTAGGCTCGCAGGAAGATCTGCTGGAATGGCGGAGTACCTTATCGGATATGAGAAACAGGACAAGGGTAGAGAGGTTGGCTCGTACCTCCTCAACAGAGCGTCTAAACAACTGAAAACCTCGACCTTGCCAACACGTTCGCTCTTTTTCAGTAAAACCGTAATCCATTCAATACCACCGTTGACCCAATCGTCGCCGATTTCGACCTTCGTCGCGACCCTCGTGACAACTTTCACCGCACCTTCGGTGCGTCCAGTTGTCCTACAGATGTACTCCCATTCCTTCCTGTTCTTCGTCATCAAGACATCTGTTGCTGAGATCCAGAGGTCCCCAATGCACTCCTCGGCGCAGGCACGAACTTCTGCATCCGTGTCATGGTTGCTCAGCCGCTTCACAGCCTCGCCATATACATGGTCAACCCATGGGCCACCCTTCACAGGCTGCATGGCATCAAGTAGAGAAGAGAAAATGCGGAACGCCTCTGAAGCGATACGAGGGTGCTTCTCGGCGAGAGCTTGTAGAAGGAAAGGGCTGATAGATTCAAGTTGGCCAGCGTAGACAGATGGAGTGTGTTTAGCGAAGAAAAGCGCGAGGAAAGACATGCAGGTGACCTGCAGAGATGCGGAGCTAGTTCGCGGCGAAGCAGAGAGGACGGACTTTGAGCTGGCGATGACTTGAGAAGATTGACCCGTAAGTGACCCAGGGAGTACAGTTAACAGTTTGTACAGGAGAGAGAAACCGGCCTCAAGGATGCCGGGCGGCGTCTTCGGTGACTTCAGCTGACCTAGGAGAGCCTTCGCAAACGAAGGAACTTGTGACTGCAACAGGGTATACGGAGTCTCCTCGACCTCCATGCCTTCCTCGCGTTTCCGCTTGCCACCTACTGTTTGCTCCGTGTTACTCTGAGGCATCCCACCGTATACAGTGGTTTGGTTTAGGAGGATGCCATATGTGGACCATACTTCTAGACGGACGGTCTCTTCACGGTCGCCGAAGCGGGAGATCAGAACAGGCGACACAGTCTTGTAAAGCGTCGTCAAGAGTTCAGGTCGTGTTGCCGTAACAGAAGAAAGCACTTTCGTTGCTGCTCGACGGATCTTGTAGGAAGTATCTTCATCGTCCGAGTATCTAACAGCGTGCTTTTGAGATCTTGATGTGCTGCCATGCAAACACACAGCAATGACTTACTCATCTCCGAGCTCTTCATCATCTTCATCCTCTTCATCGGCCATATCTTCGTCTTCATCATCACCACCGGCGTAGTTCTGATGAGAGCGTTTCGTCAAGAGCAGCTGAAAGATGCAAATAACCACTTACGGGGTCATACTTAATGTACTGGTTGCCGACTTGGATAGTCGAGTTCAAGAAGGGTGTAATATCACTGGGACACCTGAGTACGAGAGCTTCCAAGGCCTGACAAAGAAGTGGGCACGACCATCAATGAGGGAGAGCTATCTCATTACCTGTAGACAGCTCTCACGCAGCTCCTCATCGTCACGTTGTGAGTCCTTCAGGATACTCGGCACGACTTCCTTCAGCGTCGGCGCAATCTGACCCGGTGAATGACGCGCTATGGCAGCCACAAGTTGTACCACAGTGCGTTGCTTCTCGATGTTTGCAGAGGGGGCTAGTCCAGGCAAGATACTCGAGCTGAACAACGTGGCAAAATGTTGTGGCTGAGCAAAAGGGAGAAATTGTGCCAGTGTCGTGATAGCCCGTTTCCTTACCGCAGGACGTGAGTGAGTGAGTATAGGTGTCAGTACAGGTACGGGTGCTGGCTCGACAAAAGAGAGGTAACCCGGGAATCGGGTGATCAAAATCGAGAGGATTGAGAGCGTCTCCATCAGGGTCTCTGGAGGAGTATCAGACTGGGGGAAGGCGGAATGATTGAGAGCAGGAAATGATCTCCGACTAGGATAAATGCATACATGTGACAATTGCCCGAGCAGCTTGGGGGTGAGCCTCTCGCACGCCTTTGTCGCAATCTTGCCTTCGGCAGGAAGTTCCGACGTGATAGTCTTCAACGCTGTACACCTGCTATAGCAGTCGTCATATCTCTGATGAGTAGAACGCGTACCAAGACCAGAGATATCCCTTAGTTCCTCGTCCTTACCCGCGGAGAAATCAATCAGCTTGTCAACCACTAATTCCATCTGAGATTCGCGGATGATCTTGATCAGTTGTCCCAAGCTTTGCAAGGTACAGAAATGTCAGGACCAATACACCCGCCAGAGTCCAGTACGTACCATTTCACTGCCTGGTTCTTCACTTCTGAGATCTTATCCTCAACCAAGGCGAGCACTTGCTTGAGAACTCTGATTTCAGTCGCTTCATCGCCCAAGAAGCTATTTGGATCTTGCTTGATTTCAAGCATTAAATCATTGAGACCCATATAGCTGTCGCGATTGAGATTAGGAGATGAAATACGCGTCCCATTTGGCGGTCACGCACCGGAAGTCCTGGTCTGGGGATTGCATCTGACAGATCGCGTTCGTTAGCGCAAACAACATGGACGCAGAGCTGGAAAGTTCACCTTGTCCACCAGACCGTTCATGATGTACGTCTTCGTCATCTTGAGAACGGTTGCGGAGGATGGAATGGGCGTCGGGGAGAGGAGGAAAACAAAATGGCTGGAAGTTGTGGCGCGAACTCAGTGGCAGGGAACACCACTCCTTAGGCGTCTAATTGATTGAAACGCGTCTGGAGCGAAAGTGCTGAGATAATAAGCCCTGCATCTAGACGCGCTCAGAGGCCACTTGTCAATTCGAAATATCCCCATGGCATTTCAATGGTACAGCAGCATTGGTCGAAGAGTCGTCAGACATAGCATGAAAGATTCTGCATAGTAATATAATGCTACAATAGACGGATATGTACTAAACGAAACCAGCACCGGCGCATTGATCAGGTAGAGACCAACGAGAGATGCCAGATCCTGGCAAGGCTGCTGGCAGGTTATCAGACAGATGGACGCATATACATATCATATGTTGTCACGAACCCAGCTGGAGCGGATGCATAGTACGATGTGTGTCCTGCTTTTTTATATCTCCCTTGATGACGGAGAATCCACTCCGAACATTAGTGAAGTAGCGTCGAAACACGACTGTGTAGACCGTTCCTCGTACTAGGCTCTGCCAACAATAACTCAATGTGTGAACGTACGAAGGGTGCTCGACAATGACGCACCGTCGCATCTCTTAGCGAAGGCTCTTGAATCTTCGTAACACGACCCCGATACCATTGAGAACTCCCTTTCGGTTTAACCAGAACGCACTCTCGCAGCTAAGGCAGTGATTGTCAGCACCACTTGCTACTCGGAATGCTGCGCCACAGCCATCGAGCACCCACCTCAAACTTACACTCCTCGAGGCAGTCGTTATCTAACTCTTCCGGCGCTCCATCCTCAGTATCAGGCGTGTAGTCAGAGTCAGACAACGCGGAGAGCTCGCTGAGGTCATCTTCGGAATCGGCGCGTGAACGTTTCTCATCGCTCAAAGACGATGAAGACCTCTCTCTCCACAACTGTCTACGAGGGGCGCGTGGCATATCTCGACGTGCGCTATTAGACGAGATGTGAATGCAATATGGAAGCGACAAAGGGTTCTTGAGTGGCCACTGGCTGCGGTGTGGCGTAGTCAGCACGGGCGGATGGCGATTCTGTGAGGACGGGAAGAAGGAATAATACCTCCTGCCTTATACTCGAGCGGGTGGCGCTTGAAACCGTGCACACGCCCATTGTTGGCATGTCGTATGCCAGCGTCCTGTCCTGTTTTTGTCCTGCGTTGTGGCTGTAGACGCCGGCACTACGACCACGCTGCAACCACACAACTACACAGCTCCCTTTGCTGCGGAGCACCGCCCAGGATCCCGAAGAAGTCTTAAAGGTACTGCCATAGGCTGATTCAATAACAGCAAGGACAGAGGGTGAATGACGCATGTTGACTCACATGGCCGTTGTGGATGTTTGGACCATTCAACTCGCTAAGGAAGCTCTTCCCAGTCAATGACAATCATGCAAACACTCCGTTGGATTTGCGTGAGACGCAAGCGACCGGTAACCCACAACTCAACCACCGGTGTTAAATGTTTCCTGACCAGTGCTTGCCAGAAGCATTCCTCAGCGCTCTTTGGGCGGCGCGAAGACAGGCACAACGTTAACAGGACAAGAGAAGATCAATCCAGAGTAGAACTTTCTGAGATTGAGGAAATTTGATATCCGATACGAAGAGATACCCATACAAAGTCTATCACGTATCTGTCCATTGGACCCTGGAACAGTCGTCAGAACCACATCTATTGCAAGAGCAATGAAGACCTGCGCGGGCATTTGTAATCAGAATCTCCTTGTTTCCCGAGGACACAGTTATACTCACCGAATCATCGATACTAGACAGTCAGTCCCAATACGAGCCGCTACTTCTGAGCATTCACTTCGTACTTCTTAGGCAGTGCCCGCGACTTTGATAGGGATAGAAGTCAGGCTGTATTCAGTGGCGATATGGCCCTAGAACTGCACCATCAGTCACATCGAGCAAAAAATCCCACGCATACACACTTACAGGGCATGAAGTGAACACCTGAAGGACGGCCAGGTACGGCTGGAGATTCTTCTCCAAAGCGTCCACGGCCTGCTTCGGGAGATTCAAGCTCGCCGGCGGCGGCACGCTCCCAGTAGGCAGGGGCAAACCTACGGCACGTCGGAGACAACGAACGGTCTTTCAACAGCCCCCGACTACCGCGGACTCAGGGACTTACCAAAGCGGGAGACCACGAATCTACCGAATTTGTATACGTAGCTGCCAGCCACGAGGGTGCCGCCCTCGGACACGTTAGAAAACGGCGGCGGTGTCGCGCCCTGCGTGAGGTAGACCGTGAACGGCTCGAAGGCTGACTCGCACCACTGGGACGGCGTGTACTGGAATACGAAGTTGCCATTGCTGATAATGGTGCCATTCGAGATGGGGGTGACGATCTCGCCGGCGAAGGGGCTCTGCCAGACCTCACGCTTGGGGAGGACCGTTGCAAAGACCAACGTCGCTACCAGCGAGAATGCGATGACGGTGGAGCGCATTGTAGAATGTCAAAGATTGGATCGAAGACGATGCGAGTAGATGAGGCGCAAGCCGAAGTAGAGTTTCGTTGATGACCTGCAGACACCTCCGTCTCCTGCCCTACCTTTTATACCGCGACGAGGGGATAGTAAACACGCAACACTCACAGACCGTCTTCCCACCATCACCGCCTGGCCCTGACGCAAAGGACGGTGAACTATCTCGCCGAATTGAGGATCATGACACTGACAGTTCCAGGCGGCGGGAGGGCGGGAGTATAGAATTACAATGACGTAGAACGCCAGAGAGCACAGGTCATGGTCCTGCAAAACCATCAGTCCCAGACTGCCCTCGACTTGGACAGCAGCCGTGCCCAACCCTAGAAGATGGCCAGAAGGTGAAGAGTACGATGGTATGGAAGCATTAGCAACGCACCGGGGTCCCCTCAGGAGCCTGGAGCATCGGGGCGCGCACCCCGTACTTACATCGCAACCAAAACGCAGTTTGCGCGCTGGCGCACGAAGAGAGATGCTACTGGATGACGCATGGATGTGGATAGAGCGCGCGAACAAGAAGCAGCCAGTAAGGAGGAAGCGCACCGCTTCCGCTTCGAGAAGGTGAGCAATCTTTGTAACTCCAGAACCAACGATGAATAGGCGCAATAGTACAACATATCGATATACAACATATATTCGTCATGAACCCTCGTTCCCTGCAAACAGGTTCAGCCTCTACCTAATAGAGAAGGGACGGCGTATATGTACTCACCGGATTCCAGAGTCCACTGATCGTGTTTCCGGATGTCTTCTGCAGTCACAGTCGGTCGTACGCTGTCTAGGGATTTCAGGAAATCGGCTAGGCGCAAAGGAGGCTCTTGCAGCTCGTCTTGCTCAATATCGTTCCAGCTCTTCTCCTGTGCGTCTGGATCACCGGGTGAACACGGCGTCCATTTGTCGACATCGGCCAGATGCTTAAAGTGTGTTGCCGAGAGCACCTTCCGTACGGGCTGCATGAGAGCGTCGCGAACCACGATGGCGATATCAGAACCTGAATAGCTATGTGATAGCGAGAGAGGAAATTAGAGTATGAATCGGCGAGGCCCACTCCACGGCGCACCCGTCTGTCTTATCAGCTAGATGTCTAAAGTCCTGTTGGCTAAGCTCGCAAGGGGTGTCGCCCACATGTAGCTCGAACATCCGTCGTCGCGCTTCTGGGCCTGGCAGAGGGATGTATATCCTCTTCTCGAACCTAATTACGTACAAGGTTTAGCTTGAAGGTGCGTGCAAGCACACCCGATCCTTACCTCCGCTTGATAGCGTTGTCTAATTGCCAGGGGATGTTGGTCGCTCCCAGGACCAAAACGCCTGTGTCATCATTGCCTACACCGTTCATTTGGACCAGGAACTCGGTCTTGATTCGCCGTGAACCTTCGGATTCCGACTCGTTCCGCGTACCGGCCAACGAGTCCACCTCGTCAATGAATATGATGGCAGGCTTGTTCTCACGCGCCATTTCGAATAATTGCTTAACGAGCCTGTTGGTAACACCAGAAACGTCAGAGTTGATGTCTGAATCAGACACAAACGTGTTGTAAAGCCCCGGTGATCATGCGTCAAGGTACTGTGTTCGATGGGTCAAAACCCACCAAACCGACCCTGATCATGGTGATGTCCTATCCGACGACACCTGGGCCACGAAAGCCAAGATTCGGAGATGGCCCGGGCCTATTTGTGCGCATGTATTCAGCAGCCGCAATACTCAGGAAGCACAACCCACGATTGCAGGTGGAGTACGTGCATCACGATATTGAGGACAACGGCCGGAAACACTCAGACAAGAAACACTCACCGTTCGGAGTCACCCTGCCATTTGCTAACCAAGTCACTCGAACTGACACTGAAGAACGTCCCCTTCGCCTCCGTCGCGACCGCCTTTGCGAGGTACGATTTGCCTGTCCCAGGGGGGCCATAGAGGAGAATACCCCTCCATGGTGTTCGCTTGCCTGTGAACAAATGGGGAAACTTGATCGGAAGGATCACGGCCTCCTTTAACGCTTCCTTCGCAGCGTCAAGTCCCGCGACATCCTCCCATTTCACGTTCGGCTTCTCTGATAGAATGGCGCTAGCCAGTCCCGCACGGAGTTTCTTGACTTCGGGATCTGGGTCTTCCTCATCCTTGCTGCACAAGTGGAAACGGTCAAACACACGAGCAGAGCAGGGGTAACAATCGAACGTGAGCTTAGAGGCACGAGGGGAGACAATAAGACTCACTTCTTGCCACCCCCTGCAGACCCTCCGTTCATCCCATTTACGCCAACCATTTTCTTGGCGCCCTTGTCTTCCTTGCTTTGGTTGTGTTCCTTGAGTGTCTCTGCACGCTCGAGGTACTCCTTGGTTTTAGCCGTAATCAGCTTCTTGGACCTATCGTTCTTCTCGTCTACACAGTCGTAAATGTCTGCGCATATTTCGATGACATGTCATACATACACTTGAGAGCGAGGATGAAATAGTCGAGGGCATTAGAGTAGAGCTTATAGGCTTCCTCATAGTCCTGATTCTTGTCCGCTACAATCGCGCTCTGCACGATCTCAATCGCCTTCTGTTTCCATTGTTAGTGCATATTACCACATGTCTGTGGACAACACTCACGTCTAAGTTGTGGGACATGGTCGCGGTCGGGTGGTATCTCTGTGAGGGGAACTTTGCCACAGCCGGTGACCGTATTCCCCTGCGATTCCCTTATTTGGAGTGTTTGTGTTTATTAGGATCAAAGGCCATAGCCTAATACATAACCATAAACTAGCACTTTTGCAGTACTAGTATGTGCTTTCTGTCAGTAGCGCGATATCAATTGTTGACGTGCCTGTTGCTTGCATTGGAGATGGTATTAAGCGTGCCACTAGGGTACAGGCATCATTATCACTACTACAACAACTCATTACCGAGTCCAGTGAGGAGAGCCCGCAAACGTCCGTGTCACAGTGATCGAGAGTAACATTCGCAATCCACTGGATATGCATCCCGTGTGCATATGAGCTACTACTAACCGATCCACAAGGGAGGTGGTACTACTTCTACATCAAGGGGCGTGTCAATTGAACTGAAACTAGAGAAAGGCAATAAAAACGAGACGGAGATGAAACGGAGACCGTCATGTAACTAGTCAAGAGCGGAAAACGCACAACCAGCACTACAATCGTGGCTGTCCGGAGCATACGTACAGCAAGACCCAATATCACCAGAGCGATCCACGGACCACACAGGATGCGGATCACAGCACATGGGCCTGGGCCTGAGCCATGGCGACTGCATTCACGTGTTGGTGAGTCGGCTTCTCCACGAGGTGGCAGACCTGGATCTCCCTAATCCAAGGCTGCTCCATTATATCGTCGATAAGGGAGCGCAACTTCGGATTTGGCTCGAGCATCTTGCGAATGACAGGTCGGCACGCGCGCGGGGATAGATTGTTAATCGTTGGCGGGCAGGCCGACTGCGCAGACTTTTCACACGCTTCGGCGTATGCAGCGAAAAGCTGGTCAGCGCTCTGAGCCACCGTCCACGGCAGCTCCTGAAAGTGTAAGCAGTAATAGACGACTCCACAGGCCCAGATGTCAACGAGTCGGGCGTCGTAGGCTAGTGCTCAAAGATCAGGGGATTAAGACGAGTGAAGCAAAATCATGTACTAACGTTTGCCCAAGAATTGCTCCGGAGCGATGTATGGCTCACTGCCACAAAGCCCCGTCGACATATGGATAGTCGTTTCCCATGGAAGACGATAGACGGTTGAAGCACCGTAGTCGCCAATCTTGTACGGTTCGGTAAGCTTATGCCATCACTCAGGAGTCAACTTCTCCACGTACCTTGAGGTGACCCTTCATGTCGAAGAACAAGTTCTCCGGTTTGATGTCACGATGGGCGACACCTTGACTGTGAAGATAGGCGACACCGGTCAAAAGTTGCTTGAAGCAGCACTCGACCTCGCTTGGCGACATGCCGCCGCGCTTAATGGCCGCGTATAGATCGCCGCCTGGGCAGAACTCCATAACCTCGCACCAATGCTGGTTCTCATCCTGAACGAGGTCGACGGTTTCAACGATGTTGATGTGATGCAACGTCGACGATATACAGAACTCGGCGGTTAGCTTCTTGACATACTCCTTCTCGCTCTCATTTTTTCTCCGCTTGCGAAACTCCTGCAAACATAGCCAATCAGCACCGCTGAAAGCCTAACCACTTGCCTAACCACTCACCTTGACGGCGTACAGTTTCTCCTCGCTACGATCCCACTTGTGAGCGAGACGGACGACCGAGGTCGCACCCTTCCCAATGGCAACCTTCTCGCACACCCCATACTTCTTCAGGAGGCTCACCGTGCTCGCACCAGCTTCCGAGCGCCCGCCACGTTCAGAATCGGACTTCTTGCTGCTGGCGGTGGAGCGCGCTGATGACCTCCTTACAAGCTTTGGCGCACCAAGGAGGTCTTTCAGGGTGAACTTCTGACCTCCTCCATCGGAGTGAACAGAAGGCGGGCCTTTGCGGGATGCCTTCTCATCTCCAGCAGAGGGAGTCGGCGATATCCGTGGGGCCGTGGGAGGTGGTTGGTCCTTCGTGGAAGCGACCTTGGACGGGGGATTGACAGGAGAAATTAGCTTGTTCCCTGATATCCCGGCAGACATACTGGGAGCCCGACTGGGTGGCTGGGTGGACGGAAGACTCCAGCTCTCACAATCCGAGGGGGATGGAGATTCGCTGGAGGAGGGGGTCATGGAGCCGGTGGTCGAGGAAGAGTCGTGCTTGACGTGGGGAGCACCATTGATGGTGAGCTTGTGCATGTCCTCAAGACTCTTGCGAGTGTGGCCGGGCTGCTTTGCGTAGAGATGGGAATCAGGCGGGGGCAAGGGGACATGGGCGTGCGCTAAGTCGGTCACGCCACTTAGAGCTACGGTTGGGCCGGAAGGACGGCGCGAGAGCGACTTTCCGTTCATTGGTGCTACGAATCCAAGCATGTGAGGGGAAGCGATACGCGAGATGAGCAGCATAGACTCATGACTTACCATGCGGCGGTTTATCTGAACCCTCGGGCCCTTCGCCCTCAGTCGGCGTCGTCTCGTTGGAACCGGGCATGAATAAGAGCGATTGGTGGGCGTAAAACTGTGAACGTGAGGGGAAAGGGAATGCTGATTGCAGGCGATGAACTGGATTGCGGAGAAAAGAGACGAGGGAATGAATGGAGCAGATGGTGTTTGAGGAATTGTGTTTATAGAGATATCATGACGGCAGACACGTTGAATAAGAGTTGCAGCAAGACAAAAGATGCGACACGAGTGGATTGGAGCGGGCGGAGCCTCTCGCCGAGCCCTGGAAGATGTGTATGAGGTGGGGAATAGACGGGGAAGACGAGCAGAGGCTGAACCTGGGCGTAGATGAGGGCTCTGAGTCTAAGGAGACGAACCGGAGCAAAAGGGCCTCAACGGCGCCATTCCCATTCGTTTTTAACGAAAGCTTACATAATAATCTCTCTGGCTGCCCGCCAGCGTTATGGGCGCCTATCTGCCTTGTCACAGTGTCCGGTATCAGTCCGAGCCCCCGAGTGTGGCGGAGAGAAACATGTATGATGGATCATTGGATGTGTAAAATAGTATTTGGCCATGAGTGGCCATGGCTAGGTCAGATGCCGCAGCCGCAGACCAATGCCGCAGTGCACGTTCCAAACCCACGCCGCCAGTGTTTGAGCGCACTCCAACGCCAACAATACACGGCCGTGTCCGTGCGCAATTGCCATACTTCGCCCTGCGACTTCTCCCATCCGACACACGAGGTGATCTCTCCCAACGTCCTCTCGTGAATCGCAGCTATAGCGATACATCGTGCTCCTGCCACCACCAATCTGATAGAAACTGTCCCATTTCTCGAGCTAAACTCGCCTCAATGTGCACAAATCACAACGAAGCCTCCCTGATGGCCCGCCTTAGAATTGCCGAGATAACAAGTTCACAGAGCGGCCTTTTTGCTATAGCACCGGCGACACCTTTCCCAGACGCTCCTTGATTGGCCCTTCCATCCCCAGAAACAAGAGCATTCCACGCGCGAATTGTAGCCTCAGAGCCCAAGACAAACAGACAACAGTGCGAAACAGTATGATCATGAATCACAATAGACGCCAATCCAAACATAACAATGGCAAGAAACCTATCACGATCGTTTTCCAAGCCAGCCAAAGGGGGCGGGGGAGGCGTTAGTCGTGTCCAGTGTCTAGCACATACCCCCGTTGAACGTTGAACCCCAGCTGCAGGTTAATATCGGATGTCGTCAGAGATACTCACTCATCATCATCGGAGTATGTCGGGTCACCAAACCTTCGAGACCAATCGAGACATCGCGCCACCCCCTCCGTCGACCAAAGATTGTTGGATGAAGGAGACTCTCATCCAGTTGCAGTCAACAGCAATGTCGGCGCCGATGGAACAAATGACATCTAGAAGCGATGCAGCCTTCGACACAAGCAGACCACGAGATACCTGGAAGGAAATACCGAGGCAAACACCAGCTGAACACATGGTAGCGTGTGTCGCCGGAGGCCGGGCGAAGCCTAAAACAAAAGGTCATTCATGGTTCATGGTTCAGAGACGCAAGATGAGACGCAAGAATAAGTGAGTCGCCCACAGCCGGAGCATCAGTGACCACGAAACTCGGTGCCGTGCAAGGCCGTAGTGTCAGAGTGGAAAGCCGAAACAGCAGTTTGTCCGGCCACAATCGAGTTTTCCCGGGCAAGCCGGTACTATACAGTCCTCAAGATAGACTTCCGGCAGGTCCCGGGTGGCTTTCCTCACGTAAGCGCCTCTCACCTTACACCATTGCCGACTCTATCGTTCCCTATCGACCCTCCTCAAGAACAAGGTGAGCTCGCCGTCGTCCACGTCGTCGAGTGTGCATCGACAGTCTCATCCAATGCTAACCGTCTTTTGAGACATCATGGTCAATCTTCGGTCTCAAAAGCGCCTTGCCGCCTCCGTTGCTGGAGTCGGCAAGCGAAAAATCTGGCTCGACCCCAATGAGCAGGCTGAGATCGGCAACGCCAACTCCCGCACGCACGTAAAGAAGCTCATCAAGGACGGCCGAATCATCATCAAGCCCACTACCGTCCATTCGCGTGCGCGCACCCGGGACCTCCTCGCCGCCAAGCGCAAGGGTCGCCATACCGGCACCGGTAAGAGGAAGGGTACGGCTGACGCACGTATGCCCACGAAGGTCCAATG
This sequence comes from Lignosus rhinocerotis TM02, assembly GCA_000743315.1. Lineage (NCBI taxonomy): Eukaryota > Fungi > Basidiomycota > Agaricomycetes > Polyporales > Polyporaceae > Lignosus > Lignosus rhinocerus. Next base: position 105,974 of record KN050016.1, on the reverse strand, counting down.
GATGAGGAGGCAGCGGGTTCTGCGTCGGTTGCTGAGAAAGTACAGGGAAGCGGGCAAGATTGACAAGCATCTGTGCGTCCTTTTTTCTCTTTGCACGACAGTTCCCCTCAGGCAGCACTTTGGAACGTAACAGTTACCACTCGCTGTACCAGAAGTCCAAGGGTAACGTCTTCAAGAACAAGCGTGTTCTCATGGAGTACATTCACAAGGCTAAGGCTGAGAAGACTCGTACGAAGGTCCTCACGGATCAGATGGAGGCTCGCCGTGTCAAGAACAAGGTATGTGCCATCTATCATCTCGATAGATCCAGGTTCTCATTGATGCCCAGGCGGCTCGCGAGCGTCGCGCTGCGCGTGTGTTGGAGAAGAGGCAGGCGATTATTGCTGTAGAGCATGATGCGCCCGTCCGGGAGTAAACTCCACAAAGCCCCCGTCTGACGCCCCCACGACCTCCCACCATCCCCTCCTAGTACACTGTATCCTATGCTATGCGCCCCATGCCGTACGCCGAACCCATGCCCGCATATCTCGAAGGGTTTACGATCAACTACACTGCAGAGAGCAGGTCCCACACGGAGTTTGAAACCTTTCCCATGTATCCGATGTACCCTATTGTCGTGGTACGGATAAGCTCCGATGTGAACAATACGAATCAGATCAGTTTACAAACTATGCGACATGTCATTCTTACTCCGTGAACGTCATATGTAACACCCGCCGTTTCACTTCAGAGCTGCCGTCGGCGTCTAGTTGGCAACTGCAGTCATCGTTCTGGTAATGTTCTCAAACCGTACGTTCATGAGAGCATATTGCGTCATACAAGCTTGCAAGTGCCAATGTTTCAATAAGAATGGATGTAAAACGCACTTGAGATCCATTTGGGCAGATCGAAAAGTGGCATTCCAACTGAGTATTACCCCGGAGCACTACTAAGTACTGCGGCCTAAATAGCAAAATCCTAACAAATCCCTGACAGCTAGAGTCTGGACGGATCGACTTCTGGCTAGTTGCGTGCCCTTACGCGATCGCCATGGTGCATTCACCGGCCTATGAGGAAAATTGTGTGGTAAGTTTCATATCCCTGCGCGCTAGACCCTCGTAAGTTCACGGCACATTAGGGGACAGGTCCTATGCAAACGGGTACATTCGGACAGCGGTGAAAGAATTTGAGAGATGGCAAAGAGGATGCCTCGCTGGTAGGCCTGGCCCTTGGTCTCCCGAGTGCGTTGTGGCTATACTGGCATGATGGGTTGACATCCTGAACCTCATTCTGTGGCGGAGGCACGGGAAGTAGTGTTCAGTATTGAACTCTTGCCCTTCATAAACAGCTCAACGGACACTTTTATGCAACAGTGACAAAGGTACACACAACATGAAACAAAACAGTGAACAGACGACGGTCGGTCGGACCATAACCCCTTATCGTCAAACCCACAAACGCAGGACCGCAGCCCAGCGCGGACATACACAGACGCCTACAACTCTAGAGCGCCGCCCCAACAAACCAGATGGAGCGAGGTAGATCCACCGCCTCTGAGGAAAGACCATGGCCGAAGCTAGCCAGTCGTTTCACAGACTAGAGGAGAACGTGCGCAAGGTCCATGCACATGATCTTCACGTCCCGCTCCTTCGCAACTGTCTCGACCATCTCCCGTGTTATCGCGACGACGTTCTCGGCGTGGCCAGACCCGTCGCTCTTGAACCGACGCATAAGCAGCCCACACTCGTTGAGCGCAAACGCAGTGTCCTCGATACGAAGGTTCGTGGCGCGTGCGATGTCCGCAAGGGTGCAGCGCACTACGATGTGGGTTGTAGCGCTTCCGTCCGAGTTCGCTGTGGTTTCAATCGCGCGCATGGACGACCACATGGGATCTAGGAAATCACAGTTACCGCTTATACAGACTTCTAGAATGGAAATGAGAACTTACCGTTCATGTCGTTCAATTGTGCCGTCCTGAGCGCGATCGCAGACGCTGGAATCTCCTCACCGTCCCAGCCCTTTGTGCTCTTCCGTCTCTTCTTGGAAATGGAGGAGCTGTCTTCTGTGTCGCGGGCAGGCGAGAGGGCAATGGCGTCCGATACGTCGGTCGTGAGACCAGTCGTGACAATTTGCGCCGTTTCAGGTGGTAGAACAGACAACAATCGTCTGCATCGTCCGCAAATCACGGGCAGCACGTTGGCCGGTGTCAATGGTGCATAATGCCGGGTACGAGTCACGCACCGGAGAAACCTCACGAGTGTAGATATCCAGTACGTGAGATAGCTTCTCAGCCCAAGATCGGATAGCGGACGCTCAGGTGTTCCAATCTTGCCGGAGCGGCGCGAGAGCTCGTAACCTTTTGACATACCCTATTGAAGCAAGCCCGATGGATACAGAGACTGAACTCACTGAACTCAATGAGGAGCATGCCGTAACCTTTCTTTTGATATGGCGGGAGCACAACAATGCAGGCGAGATTGTAGTCGTCATACGACACTTTCTCCTGTCGTGGACGGAAGCTGTTTAACCGCGAAACTTCGGATTCCGACCAGCGCCTAGTCACCTTGGAGAAGAAACCCAGGACATGATCCCTTTGCGAGTCTGCATCCGTGAGGATGTAGAAGAGGACTGCCGAAGAAGGGAAGTCCGGCCACAGTGAGTGCAGGCTTAACTGCGTATAGATGAGCCGATGCCTCACAATTGTCGCAATCGAAAAAGAGGGTCTTTATGTCAATGAACAGCTTGCCGAACAACGAGAGGTTTTGGCAGTACAACTATCGGAAGTTCATGTCAGATGGTCTACGGAGCTATACGCGCCAACAGGGCCACTCCACGCACCTTCTCCTTTGCCCCGTCTACCTCCCATATGATGTGGGCGCCACGCTGGTAGACTTTCCGGCCTGGTGGGCTTCGCCGCGTACATTTCTTCTAAGACACCTGGCATCCGTCAGCTCAATCGGACGTAATGAGCTAGTGCTGTTGCCGCACGAGATGTAATTCCCAGGACAAGCCATCGGCCATGTACTTGAAGCATCGATCACAAACCCATAAGGTGGAGTGCTGTCCTATACCGTGACTTCGCCCGAGTCCACCGGCGAGAAGATCAGAAGTGCGCCCATGCGAGCGGACGGATGAGCGAGCGACTCCTGGAATCTTTCCGGCCGAATGGGGTGCCTGAGGGTTTGGCGTCCCTGTCTCTTCTGCTTCCGACTCGGTCAAAGGATAGGGCGAGAAGTACCTAGGCTGGTTTAGCGCAAGGTTACGCACGCTGACACACGCTGCAAGCACGAACTCTGCAGAGGTCCTGCCTCCGGATAATGAATCGCAAATTAGAATCGAATGATGTCGCGCACAACAGACCGTATCCGCATTTCCTCATTCTGAGGCCCATCGTACAAAGTCAACAACACGCCTGGTGCCAAGGACGCAGGTGCAGGGCAGAAATGCTGCGCAAGGACGGGAAGGCTTCGAGACGACCCAAAACCCACACGTCTGCGCACTCTAGACAATGTCCGTCGGCAAATTGAAGAACACGCACCACGTCCTGATCTGCCACTTCCCAAAGACGACTCTGTCAAAGTTCCTTTTTGCGGTGATCTGCTTGTGGTGCTCGATGTCGAACTCTTCCTCCGTGATCACGCTCGCATTCGTCCTGGTCGTATCTCGGTCCTCGGGCTGAGCCGACCCCGAGGCTTCGTCGCCTTCCGAACGACTGGGGGGGCCACGTCGCAGCCCGTCCGGGTCCATGTACTCTCTCTTTCTGTTGCGAGTCGTGCCGTTACTTGACTCTTCCACCTCATGTCCGCCTGCAGGCCGCACGTCGCGTTCCGCCACCCACTCGTCAAGGCGTTTGTCAGTGTTTACATAATGCACATACACTTCCTCGCCGTGGCGTTCCAAGACGTGGGCTTGTTCTGTCCGGGCAGGAGGGGGATGGGAGGGAGCAGGCGACATTAGAGGGGTGATACTTACGTTCGACGCCGTCCTTGTTCACGATGTACACATTCTTCTCTCCGACACCATGGGAATCCTGCGCGTGCAATGCCTTGGGCATGAGGCTGCTTGTCGATGGAAAGACTTCTGTGTAGAACGCGCACAACTGCCGCTCGAGCACAGAAGGGAACCACGACCAGCAGAGCAGGTACGAGCCTAAAGTCTGATACAAGATGAGAAGCGCTATCTCTCGTCGGATGAACACGTCCTCGTTGTTTGAGCAAGCGAGTAAGGGGTATACAGCTCGAGTTGGTGGCGGGAAGGAAGACAATAGTAGTGGTCCATGTTGCCGCTCAAACGCATGGTGCACCATCTGCATCCCATGAGATTAGAGGAACCCTTGAATTTCAGGTCGAAAGTTACTCCCCATACAGATGATCATGTACACAGAAGACAACGGAGAGAAAGATAACAACATGTAACCTGTCCAACATTATGAACCCACCTCGCCAACGCGCCCTACTAGGGATCCAACTTGAACCTCGGCGTCGATGGCGAAGTGACGAGCCTCAGAGTACAATCTTGTCCCCCAAACGACGCATCCGATGCCATCCCAAATCTCGTCATTGTCAACAAGTCTTCCCAGACTAGCCCTGCGCCCGCGCTGCGCCCACCGTGCTCTGGAGGGATTCCTGTGTTCCACTCGTCCCCATAGATCTCCCGCATGACCTCGTCCATCAAGTCTTCTTCGTTCTCGTGTTCGAAAGCATTATCTTGCGCGCCGGAAACGGCTCCGACAACACGCGCGTGTTCGCCGTCTCGAGAAACCTTCTTTAACCCAGGTTTTTCCTCGAATCTGCGCTTGCCGCCGTCGGACTTTGAACGTCGCCCAGTGAAGATACCATGACATGTCCGAGGGGTGAGGCTGGCCAGATTGAGAGCCGGACGTCGTGTCTCCGCACGGTATGTATACCCGATACCGCTGCCGATGTGCTCGACCCCTTTCGGCAATGCGGGAACAGGGGTTGGTGGCACTGGAGGTACAGGAGGGAGTGCCGCAACAGGAGTAGGAGGACGGGTCCGCCTGCGTAGCTTGCTTGTCCAGCCTACAGCACTATTAGAGCTTAATAAGTCATCCGCTAGTCCGTTCCTGAAGGATGCGTGCGAGAGACCCAGAATAGACTTGGACTTGCGTAACAGGGCAGTAGATTGAGAACGCGCTAGTCGCCCGAGAGACTCTACACCAAGGCTTGAAGAAGCAACGGAGTCCGCGTCATCAAGGTCGTCAAAATTCAGACTTGAGTACTTCCGCAAGTTGCCAATGCGAGAGTTGGGCGGTGTGGGCAGACCAGCATGTGGTGTCGGGACAAGATCAGGCAGAATAGACATGTCGACGTTGTCCACAGGCATAACCTTTGTCGGAGCGGAGAGAGGACTGTCATCATCGCCACCGGCAGAAGGAATATCTTGCATAGCCATGACATTCTTGTCGCCCAGCTGATCCTCGTTACTTTCATGTAGAGCCTGAAGGTGAGTCCTTGCTCGGCTGAAACACTTAGGATCGCCAGTATCTTCATGGGGCAGATCACGCTGCCAATCAAAGGAGAACATTTGCGCCGGTTCGTCGAGGTCCTGCATAGCCGGTGTTCGTGACGGAGCATCCTCATTGTCAATCTTGACGATAGGAGAAGCATTCGAGTCTAGTGCAGAGAAGGGAACTGCGAAATAGATCAGTGACAACAACTAACAACATCTCAGAGATGTGGATGACCTTGTATGCGCTGCGAGGTTACATCATCCCAGTTGCTATACATCACAGGAGCAATGAACACCAGGTCACCAAAAGAGGCAGGCATATACTGACATTTCTTGGAAGTATTCGTGCATCTTGATGCCCACGCCATCGATACGCAGTGCAGGATTTCGTTGCAGACACTGAATGGAGTCAGCAAAGTATCACACAAGGGACCGTGGCATGTCGCACTCACGCTAGAGACGAGGTGAAACGCATCCTCCTCCATACCAAGACGCTCGTCTGGTAGTTTTGCATGCAAGATCTTCCTGTGTACGATCGACGAATGGGAAAGGTCACCTTTGTGGACAAATGGATGCTACGAATGAGTGGGTTGAGCATGGTACTAGGCTGTTACTACCTCGACGAGGTGATACAAAGCGCGGTAACACACCTGCCCAGTGAGCATCCAGAACACCATCAGCCCATACCCCCACCAGTCAACAGCACAATCATACTCCCAGTCGAGGATCTGTTCTGGGGCATGATGCTGTATCTCCTCAAGTCTGGCTGCCCCGAGTTCGGCACTCATTAGTTGCTCATTACCATCAGGTGATTTAGCGTTCTCGAAGTCGGAGATGGCTAAATGCCCTTCGTGTCCAATCAGAATACGTTCAGGTGCGATGTTCGTATGTATGATCCCTTGTTCATGAATTGCGAACAATCCTGTGGCCTACAATAGGGAGATCCTGTATATTCAGCTAAGTTTTAGTCTGCAAAAAAACCAACCCACCAGTTCCGCAGCGCACACCAGTGCCTTTGACCTTGCCAATGGTCCTTCATTCTCCACGACGGTTCGCAACGTCCGAGTATCCGTTCTGTCCTTCATGTGGATGACACCAATGAGGGGTTATTCCATGAAGGCATTGCATGGTACTGACCACGACTAGATACATGGCCTTGTCATCCTGAAAGCTCCACCATAACTTACTGACATATGGCGTCCGGTTCGTCGTCAAGATCTTCAGGGCATTTCTCTCCCTGCGAAGCCGCAGAGCCAGCCTCGCGGCATCCTGTCCAGACTTCCTCACCAACTTGACAGTATAGATTTGACCGTCAGTGAAAGCGCGAGCCAAAGTCGTTTCGCATGCAACGCCAGCCCGAAGGGTTCCAATGTACTCAAAGTGACTTGCATCGCGAGAAACTCCAGAGTCTGTGGCCCGTACCTGGGGCTAGAGAAAACGAGACATGAGCAAAATGCCGGAAGCGATCGAACAGGCAGGTACAAAGAACCTTGATAGAAATACGGAGAGCTTCAGTCGCTTCGACGATAATGCTGAGGGGTCTTCTCTTGTCCTTCTTCGAGACCACCATCACTTCCTAGGCAGACAACGCTTGAATACCTAGATATCAGAGTAGCAGAGCGCATATACTCACCTCGACATCATCGTCTAGCCAGCCAGAATCTACCGCCTTGATATCCCCCAAGTGCTGGAAGATAAGAGGTGGGTTCACAAGCGAGCCGGAAGGAGGATGAATGCGGCGCACCTCAACCTCGAAGCTCGTGTCATGTGGAATTGGCTTTCTTCTGCTTGAAGACGACGACAAACCCGACCTCGAGCTGGTCAACCAGGTTGAACCAGTCCTCCTATGAAAGAACGACTCCTGCCGTGTATGAGTATGGTGTAGGGCAACGAGCATTGATATTTACTCACTGGTAGAGATGTTAATGACGTGGACATCCCGCCGACCGTGTACGGGAGGTGGGGTTCGGACATAGATGCACATAATGTCACAGAGGGTTGGCTCTCATAGTCCTTGCGCGAAAGCTCGAGTGCCGACTATGACATTTCGAGTATCAGCTAGCTACAATCTACATTGGTTAGCTGCTTACCCTGTGGCAGTCATCCACTGTCACCGAATGCATGTAGCCCGGGGACGTGTATGACCTGTTGAACATGAGGAAAGCGATAGTACAGAACAGCAAAGGCGGCGAGGATCCGCGGGGTGGTGGTCAATCTTTAAGAATGCATTCGATCAATACTTACTGTACCAAGTGATGGGACATGCACGACCTATAGCCGAGATCAACAGCAGATCTCGATATGCGATCACAACTGCTCAATCACAGCTCGCCAATTGCAGATGACTGTGATGAGATACTTCTCGCATGTGGTATGACAGGGATCATATACATGTCGTAACACCTCCAGAAGAAAATATACTGTTTCAACTCTTATGTAGTACAGAGGCATCTATGTCTACAGAGAGGTCGTAAGCCAAATAATTCAACATGATATGCGTTGCTGGCACATGGATGAGATCTAGACGTCGGAAAGAGTCTCGATTGTCTGAGTTCTAGGCTTCTACAATTCTTCTGCACCGGACTCGCCCCAGCCACCTCGATCTCTCATCCCAGACGTGCCTCCAAGCTTTCCTTTGCCTCTGGACTTCCGGCCACCTAGCTCCTTGTACATCTCGCGCATCTCGACCTTCGTCGGCTTCGACGTAGTCTCCGCTTCCTGGCGCCATTTCTCCTCACGAATCTCTCGAGGAGTCTGCTGTCCGGAGCGAGGAGTCATGTAGCCAGAGCGAGGGGATTGTGGAGGGGAGCGGCGAGGGATGGTGTGCAGATACGTTGTCCGCTAAAATGTTGATCAAGATACTGTTCATCGTTTCTACGCATCCGTACTCACCCAATTCTGCTTAGACTCGCGCTTCGTCCACTTCCCGGGAGGCAAGCTCTCGTCGTGGAAGTTTTCCTTCCTGTAGTGCTGGAACCATACTGTAAATCCCAAGTTGAGTCAGCCCTTCCTGTAGTGCTGGAACCAAACTGTAAATCCCAAGATGAGTCAGTGGGTTCGTATTGTGGAGGGTGACCCGATTGCACACCGTAGTTGAGTGTCTGACTCCTGTTCCACTTTTTCGACACCCTCGAGCACCGTGAAAGTTCCTTGATGGACAGAAGGGAGAAGATACGCTGGGAGACGTCGGTAGGGAAGACACGAAGAGGATCCCTTGAAACTGCTTTAAGTGCAGTAAGGGGATGGAAGGGGCTAGGCCGTGAGCCGCGGGTGGGCGAGTGAGGACGAGAGGCAGGTCTTGAGCCCGGACGTGACCTTCCAGGACTACCTGGGAGAGACATCTGGAGGAGAGGAGGGTCAACAGACGACTCACGCAAGTTTGTCACCACAATCCCTACTGACCACATTGACGAGCTCATCGTCGTCATCTGGAGAATTCCGACCGCTGGCAAGCGCTTTGTCCAGAGAGTCGAGTGTTTGCGTGCGGAGGACGTCTTGCAAAAGACTCATGATGGATGTTCACGGTGGTTTGTGGGAGAAGGTGGTGGTGGTTGCTGAGTGAAGCGGGTGGTTCCCCACTAAACAGAGCAGTACATGCACGTGCATGACGTCACGGATCTTTCAGGCCCGATTGCCCGATCTGTCCACAAATGGCAACCGGTACTATGGTACATACTACTTATAATGCGTCAGATTCATGATGAAGAGCCGTCAGCATACTGGTCAACCAGGATGGACATTGGAGGGAGACATTAATCATAAAGGGTCCTTAACCAGGGACAGTATGAGGCTACTGATTGTCCCTGTAGATATGCCTGCTACATGACACGTGACAATTGAAATAGAAGTCAACATAAACAACTGCTCTTCTGCTGAATGGTGTAAACAAGTTGCGTTCGATCTCTTGACAACTCATGAGACGGCTCTACTAGGGGTGTCACACTCTGGAGGCTTGAATCAGTGCAGAAGCTGAGCGATGGGAAGTGGGATCTGGGCAGCGCCTCTTGACTGACAACAGCTCAGGACACAAGTCTAAACTGACCACAGAAATTGGCCATGGGGAAGCCGCCACACACTCACTGCAGGTTCAAATTTATGGTGGTTCCAAAGTCAGTCAGGGTTCCAGTACGATGGCCTCAGTCTCAGGAAGTTCTTTGTAGATCATGTGTAGTGGGTTATAGATCCACACGGTTCTGCCAGTTACTCCTGTCATGGAAAGATGAGCTAGCTGAAGGCCAAGCTTCATGATAGTATGCCAGTGGCAGTGGCAGTGGTACAGCCGCTTGGACAAGTCTCTTGCAATTGAAGTACTATTATAGGCTATTATATGTCGAAGTAGCTATTACATAGTTTCGATAGTTGAAGTTCGTGCTTGAGCGCCAAACACAGCCACGTGAACCGGCTCGTCCGGCCCGTGTATGGTGGCTGCAAGTTCGGTAGTGAGTCGTGACATCGTCGCGCTTGCTTCGCTTCAAAGTCAATTCCTCCCCAACTCTCAGTCCGATCATCGTAAAGGGCAACCACCACCATCCCTTGTCAACCCCTCACCGCGACCACATCGTCTAGCCCAACCAACGTCCAATTCCCGCTGGGCCATTTAACACCACCCAACGAACAAGCTAACGCTGCCCTACGCTGCCCAAGCCATTGTTCCCACCAAACTACAACACCGTTGCAACCCTCTCACACTCATACACAACATGCCGAACCCGGGCTCATCTCACACGACACACGCCCCCAACTCGACCGGCCTCCCATCACCCGTGCCCCCTCCGCCCTCCGCCCCTGCCCAAAGAGCACGCGCCCAGGGAGCCCGAAAACGCGCCGCGGCCGCAGACGATGCCGCATAC
>KN050016.1:0-95612 GCA_000743315.1 Lignosus rhinocerotis TM02 | reverse complement strand
CCCGCCGCAGACCGTGCAGACGGCGACCGGGAACGCGTGAAGCGCAAGCGCGTCACGGACGTGTCTGCCCTCGGGCACGGTGCGGCCCCCGCGTCAGGGACGAGTGGGAACGCGGGAGACAAGGACGAGAGAGCGTCGTTGGTGAGTGTTGCGAGAGTCCGTCCCTCTTGTTTCACGCCTGCTTTGGAGACTTGCCCGTTTGGGCTGTCTCTCTCGCGCGTTCTGTCATGGGCGGTGGTTTGGGATCTGCGTAGGAGGAGGCCGCGAGGCATGCTTGGGCTGGCTGGCTGTCTCGGGGTCCATTACACGACTGTCAGCTCCGAGGGCCGAGGCAAGTCTGTCTCGGACCGCGAGTCGATCGGTTCGACGCTGCGCCACTTATATGCGTTCCTTCCCGCCCATCGGAATGCCGAGAGGACAACGTTGCGTGGATGTTTCATACAGGCGGAAGTCAATCCGTATATGACTATCCGTGGATCCGTTGGCCGTTGGGAATGCATCCGAGAGAGTGTCCAAAAAGCCATGCTCTCTCTGAAGGACCGGTTCATACAACCTTTGACAATGAACACGCACGTCCGGGGGTGATGCGGTACCCTAGGATGATACCTTATGCATGGCCTTCTCGCAGACGTACTCTTGATTGCTTGTGTTGTCCTTGCTTTGGCGGCCGCTTCATCCGATCCAGTTGCCAACTCATTGCGGATCTTCCTCGTATTCCTCAAAAAAGCCCGAGTCGCAGTCACGCACTTCGGCTGAGTTGGCTGAGGCAAGCATTGTGGAGGCGCCAAGCTGGACGTTGGCCCTATGTCAATGCATACAAGTGGCAGAATAAGAGTGGCTGGTTTGAACTGCAGTGCATAGGGAAGGAGGCTCGCGTTATCCGACGCATAATAGACTCTGTTGACCCGCTGAATGCGGCATTGTTGGGCGGAGATGCCCAATGGAGTACGTCTTATCAGCCATGTCTCATCTGCCTCCCGTGACTGCAATGACATTTTCTGTGCTTGGAGGAATGTTCTGTGCTGCACAATCACGCATGTCATGCTCGACGCATGCCATGCAGTCGCTCATGACAGGGCTCGGAGCGGATTACCGCTTTGCATTGATCATCTGTGTTTGGTAACAACCAGTGATGGTCGATCCAGAAATGGAGGACGATGGTTGTGAACCTGTGTCGGAGGAGGCCGTGTGTAGCCGGGTATCCTGCGTGCTTTGTGCTCGTATCGGCTCATGCGTAACGCGTGCCAATTGCATCGAGGCCGCTCCGTCTCCCAGGAGACGAACCTGCCCCCTGAGCGACTTGTTGCAGTTGTCTGTTCGCTCTCATTATCAAGTCTCATAAGATGTTCGGCAGGCGGCCGTACAAAGACATGTTATGCAGCCGGACATGTCAGGGGCTGATCTGACAGATTCGCCGCTGAAAATGATGAATCTATTCTTAGCACATCCGGGGCAAGAGAGGCGCCAGATGTGTATTAGAATAAACTCGGGCTCGTCGTAGATCTTATTCTGGCCCAATGCCGGCATACAAGCAAAACCATCAGGTTATTATCGGTTTGGTTGGGCTCGGGCACGGATATAGTGTACTGCGTCACCGTTGCGAGCAGAAGCATTCTGTGGGGTGTGGTCGCTTGGACACGAATATCTGGGGTGGTTGAGAGACGTTCCTGTCACATCAGGGGTTGCGCTCGCGCTGTCAGCATCCAATCTTCTTCTCTCTTGTGCAGCGCGCTTCGATTGTGGCAGCTGGCTGATAGGAACCATCCGACTCGTACAGGTAGACTTCACAGCGCTGCCGATGGAGGCACTGCATCGGTACCTCGCGTGCTTTGACTTGATTCCAACTCTGGATCCGTCGCCGTTGAGCGTTGAAGACCCGGGACTGCCTTCGTCACTGTTGAAGATCAGAGGACAGATGCCAATGCACGGACATGCACTTCGCCGGACGTCGACGGCAAGCCCGGGCCCTGGGACGAGTATGACGGCGGCAAACCGGCCACGTCGTGATCCAGGGGCGAGCCGGCGGCGGAGTTCTCGGCTGGTGGAAGAAGAACGGATAGCAGGGCCGCCACCTGTGTACAGTGACCTGGGGGAGGTGGGGGGAGTGCTCGCAGCGATAGCGGAGCGGCACTTCCGAGAGTACGAGGTGAAGGAGGTGGACACGCTGGCGGCGTTCATGTGCAGCGTGAAAGCAAAGAACGCGTTGAAGGAGGTTGGAGGTTTCTGAGTGCGGAGATGCACGGAGGTCATCGACACCGTGCGCGCGAGCTTGAGCTTGAGGCGTTGAGGGATCGTGTAGTAGTTGCATGACGTATCGACAGCTCACGGGGTTCGATCTGCCAATGAGAGACGACGGCGAGCTCGGGCAAGATCCGCTCACGTTGGGAATTGAGGACAGAGAGAGAGAGAGACTCGGACTCGGACTCCGACTGAGACTGAGACTGGCCACTCGAGCCTCTCCGGCGGCCACTCAGATGGATGGCTTAATTTTAGGCTCGAGTCTCCTTGACAACGGTGCGAACTCCTTCCTTGACTGGCAAACATGCAGCGCGAGGGTTCCTCCGGTGGGACAACAACAATCCATGTCAATCACCGCCCATCCCATATATACCCTTCCCTTCCTCCACAATCCCTCCTCACCCTCCTTCCCTCTCTTCCTTCCTTCCTCTCTTGCAGCAGAGCTGCCTGGTCCCTAACTCTTGTACGTCCTCTTCCAATCCCAATATTCTTCTTCATGCGAACTTGCTCGTACTAAATCTCCTCCCAAACACAGTGGCAGGTCTCCATCCCAGACTCGGTCTATTCGCTCTTCCCCCGAAGCTAGCTTCGCGTCGACTTTCCCACCGTCTCTACAGCCATGAAGTTCGCTCACTCCTTTGCTGCCCTCCTCGTCCTTCTCCCGGCCCTCGCACAGGCCTCACCTCTGGTCAGCAGCCCCCCTCGTCTTCACATCCATCCTTACATCTCCCTCACACTTTCCTACAGGGCTTCAACAACGGCGTTCGCACCGGCCAGACCCAGCCCAAGCCCGCTCCCCCAAGGTTCCCCACTCCTCCCAAGGCTCCTGCACCCAAAGGCCCTGCTTTCCCCGTCAAGGGCAACCAGGGCGGAAACCAGGGTGGTAGCAAGGGCGGGAACAATGGAGGTGCTGCCCCTCCTGCGTCTGGCAACAATGCCGCTAGCCAGGATCCGCAGACCTCTCTGAGTTCGTGTCCTTCATTTTCCCAGTTGTCGATCATCAATTGGAATATTAACATCCTCCATCCATCCTCTAGCCCTCCTTAGCTCGGTCATCGCCAAGGGCTTTGCGAACAACGGTCAAGACCAGCCAACAGCCGGCCAGGTGCCTTCTGCCACCTCGACCAACAACTTCATCAACTTCTGCGCGACCGTGAGCAACCTCCAAATCACGAACGGTCAGCAGATCAAGGGCGGCTCCTGTAACCCCGCGCCCATGGGTGTGATCGCATCCGTATCGAACATGCCTTCTTGCAAGTTCGTGTTCCCCAAGAACGGACAGACGATCGCCGCGAACCAGGACTTCAACATCCAAATGGCCATCTCGCACCTCAATACCGGCTTCTTCACCAACCCGAACGAGAACTACTTCGCCGCACCCCAGACGGTCAATGGCGCCGGTGACATCAACGGCCACTCGCACGTCGTCATCGAGAAGCTCAACTCGCTCGACCAGACCAGCCCCACGAACCCGAACGTGTTCGCGTTCTTCAAGGGTCTGAACGACAAGGCGCAGAACGGCGTTTTGTCCGCGAGCGTCCCCGGTGGTCTCCCTGCTGGAGTGTACCGCATGGCGTCCATCAACTCTGCCGCGAACCACCAACCCGCGCTCGTCGCGATCGCCCAGCACGGATCTCTCGACGACATGGTCTACGTAAGTCGCTCAATTCTCTTTTCTCCCACGCTTTCTTTCTTGGACCCCCACCATTCATTCATTTGATCGCTCGCTGACCATCTTGATACATATTATACATATGTATTAGTTCACTGTCTCGGATAATGGCGCCCCTGCCGGTGGCAACAATGGCGCCGCCGCCTCGTCCGCGGCCGCCCCTTCACAGACGGTTGGTGCCATCAAGGGCAACAACACCGGCAAACAGGCCGGCGTCCAGGGTGGCTTCGCAGGCAAGAACGGTGCGCAAGGCCAGGGCGCGCAGAAGCCCCCCACTGGCGGCATTGGCCGTGGTGGCTTCAAGAACTAAGCGCCTCCCTCCCCCTAAGGTCGGGGCCTCCCCGAGTCGTGCTTGGGCCGGGTGGCCCTTGTGATCTTGCCAACGTTGTTCGTTCTCTCTCCTCGTGCGCTGCCGCTGTTGTGCTGTGTTGTGTTGTGACGAGTGCTGTGCCGCTCCAGTACCTTTCGTGGCTTTTTACCCCTCCGTGGATTCGGTGATTTCTTGTATCTTTACGACGCATATGTAGACTACTTATGATCGACTAGGTCGGCGCGCTGCTGTGCGGACAGACTGCCCTCTTTAATAGATGGGTTTTGGGCTCTGGGACCCCCATAGAACCTGCAGTGTGTGTGGCTCGATGTGCTTGGCCTGGCGCATCCATCTGTTCATTTTCTTAATCATGTGTGCAGATCTTCAGGAAAGAGGTTAAAGAAGTCAACAGGATGCACAGCCTTAGATATGTTGGGGAGCAGGATGTGAATAGCGAGCATAAAGCTATGTGCCCCGTGGCTGAGTTGGTTACAGCGTCCGACTGTTACTTCCTTGTGGAATTATCATCGGAAGGTCGTGAGTTCGAGCCTCACCGGGGCAGATGTGGGTTGTTGTTGAGACGCTTTTTCACATGTTGATGTGTGGACCTTTTTGTGCTGGAAGCCATTATGGAGAACACTCTGCCTGTTGGATTTGCAATGCAGCCCTGGGGCAGAATGTCATCCAAAGCAAATGAGAAATTAGACTCGCGTCGTATTGAACCCAACTCGCGTAACCTTTCAGTCAATGGCTCAGGCTAGAAAAACACGAGCACATCCGGATTCCGAACACACTCGGTGCAGACGCACAAGTCAGGTGTACACCACAGACGGGATAGAATACTGATGGGCATTAATCTACATGGTTTGCGTTGTGAGAGCTAGATAACGAGATGGTGGTGCGACTAAGGTCAAGAATCCCAGTGACGTATATTATGACTCAGTCCCAGGAAGGCGATGTGCTGTACGAATGGCTGCGGTTTGCAGACCCATTCTGCTGCTGCGCCGGGCTCGACGGCGACCACTGTGGCGACGTCGGGCTGTAGGCAGGTGAGGCGGGTGAATAGGCAGGGGCTGGCGGGGAATGTTAGCATTCTGAGATGAACGCGAGGGAGACTGGCGAACTTACAGGTAGGGGAGTAGGTCGGAGAGGTGGGTGCTATGCATGGACATTAGTATGAGACGATGGTGCAAGAAGGAGTCTGAAAATGGATACTACTTACAGTATCTCGGCGAAGCCGGAGAAGTGGGTGAAGTGGGCGAGTACTTGGGTGACGTCGGCGACATCTGCGCGGGCGACGTCGGTGAGTACCGAGGTGATGCGGGGCTGAAGGAAGGGCTTGTCGGGGAGTAACGAGGCGAGGTCGGGCTGAACGACGGCGATTGGGGGCTGTAACGGGGAGAGGTGGGCGAGAAGGAGGGAGAAGTTGGAGAGTATCGGGGGCTCGTCGGTGAGTACCCCGGCGATGTAAGGTTGAGCGCAGGTGACGTTGGCGAGTACGTTGGAGAGGTCGCTCCACGGCTGTGGTCGTAGAATGGCGACGTTGCGTACGGAGAGGTGCCCATAGGAGACGTTGCACCAGCAAACGGAGACTGCGCAAGATAAGGTGACGTGGGTGAGTACGCGTTCGGCGAGCTGGGGCTGTATCCTGCAGCGGCGGGGGACATAGCACCCGCACCCATCGGGCTCATGCCGTAACCCATGAGGTTGTATGATGCTGGCGCATCCTCGCCGCCGTTCACGGCGAGCGGGGAGAACGCTGCTGTCTCTCCCTTGAATGACACGTCCTGTGCCCACATCGGCGAATTGCTGTCGTACGGTGTCATTGCGACTTGTCCAGGAGTCATACCACCATCCGCCTGTGCCGCGAGCATCGTTTGCACAGGAAGGCGATGATCGACAATCACATCCTTCAGCATGTCGATGTCGAGGGCGACCTCGAACGCGCCTGTGCCCATTGGTGCCATCTGGCCGAATAGAATGTTCTCCGCAATACCGTGACAGTCATCCTTCTCGCCAACAGCAGCAGCCTCCATCAGAATCTCGACGGTTTCCTCGAACGAACAACGCATGAGTGCGCCTGTATCGGCACGATTAATACCGTGTCGAGTGATGGCCATAAGCGTCCCACGGTGTGTCATTAGGTCGCAAAGCAAGGCAAGGTGACGGTAGTTGACGTAGGAACCGTCGAACTCGATAACACCACGAAGTTCCTTCATGATAGCGGCGCGGGCGGCCTCGATACCCAAAACGTCGAAGATCTCCACGCAGCTGTTCGAGTACGTCCGCTGGAAGTCAACACCGTCGATGCACATGACGGTCTTGAGGTTGATACCATCTGTCTCCAGCACCCACTCCCTCTCTCCTTGCCGCGCCTCGATGCTACCATTGGGAGTGACGACAATCTTCTCGTGCTCCAGCAAGAAGACACGCTGAATACCAGGGACACCGCGGAGATCCACAGAGTTGAGCATGGTGTTCTCGAGTTGACGAAGAAAGATGTCTTCCTCGACCTGTCCCAAGTCCTCCTCATCCTTGTCCGCACCTCCAAGGACACGACACCGAATGACGAGCTTCTCGGAGTTGTCTTCACTCCATATGACGAACAAGTCGGTCTTGAAGCTCTGGGCGATCCGGTTCGCGACGTAGGTCATTGTCAGCTTTCGGTCAATCATCTTGGCACGGTCTAGCTCCAGACGGAGAAGCCACGGTGACATAAGATGAAGCTTGTGCTCGACCTCCTCATCAGGGATAGCGAAGAACGCCTGGACGAAGTCCTCGTCCTCCACAATAATGGTAGAGCTGGGTTCAGGATCGTACCAGATCTCGACGGCTGCGGTGACGGTCCGGAGAGAGGTGAAGGCGAGCTCTTGTTGCACATTCTTCGCCAGTATGGCATCCTTCGCGATCTCGGTTTCAAGGTAAACTGAGAGGGAGGGCGTTTTGATGTTGGTCGCAACGTTGATGATTTCCTTGAGACGCGGGACACCGAGCGTGACATTCTTGCTGGACACACCCGCATAGTGAAAAGTGTTCAATGTCATCTGGGTCGCCGGTTCTCCGATTGACTGCGCGGCGAGCGTACCGCACATCTCGCCGGGATGCGCCACAGCTTGGTTGAACTTTGCCTCGATCTCTCCAAGAACCCACTCGAAGGCCTCACGATTCAAGTGATACCGCTCGAGAACGCGGCGGGTAGCGAACGTAGCACGGAGATGGATACGGAACAATAGCGTCGCATTGTCTTGACCCTCCTTCGACAGCGGACTTTCACCGCGGACGACGAGGAGACGGTGGCACAGCTCGCGCACAGAGTCGATGATATAAGCCGGTTCCAAGTCGCTTGGTTTTCGCCTGTCGATATGGAAGATCTGCAAAGCGTTCTGGATGATACGCTGGAGGTTGACGGGTAAGTAGCGAGCGGCGGCTGGATCAGTGCGGGGAAAGATGAAAGTCCGCAGAAGCTGTCGATCCTCGGAGAGTTGAGCGAACTCTTCATCCAGCTTCGCCTGCAGTTCGAGGGAGCTGTCATCCAAGCCGACTTGGAGAACGCCAGGGAGGAACCCGCCAGTGGGATCCGTGACGTCCACACGGTAGTCATGCTCAAACTGCGCATTGTTGAGAGCGAAGGTCTCGATATTCTGTCGCTCGATGAACGCGCCGTCCATACCGTCCTCTCCATAGATGAACTGAATGAGATCCCCAAGCGAGTTGCGTACCGTGCCATCATAGCACACCTGCACATCCTCTAGCGCCTTTACCAAACGACGTTGAATGTAACCTGTCTCGGCGGTCTTGACCGCGGTATCAATGAGACCCTCGCGGCCGGCCATGGCGTGAAAGAAGAACTCTTGTGGGGTGAGACCACGTAGGTATGAGTTCTCGACGAATCCACGCGCTTCTGGACTGAAGTCGTCTTTCGTGAAGTGCGGTAGGGTACGATGGCGGAATCCGAAGGGAATGCGTTTTCCCTCGACGGACTGTTGCCCCACACAGACGGACATTTGGGAGATGTTGATGAACGAACCCTTAGAACCAGCAACCACCATCTGCTTGACGTTGTTGTCTTCCTTCAAGTGTTTCTGCGCGTACTGACCGCTGTGGTCACGGGCCAAGTTGAGTTCGCGCTCGACTTTCTTCTCGAACGACTCGCGGATCGTCATTCCAGGAGAGGGCTTGAGCCTATCGAGATATGCGTCCTGGATGATGTCCCGCACTTTCTCCTTCTGTTCAGCAATCTTCTTCTGGATGTAAGCCATCGTCTTTCGGTCGGCGATGGTGTCACCGATACCGATACTGAAGCCGTTGTGGAACAGCCAGTAGTTGACAACTTGCTGGAGTCCGCTGAACAATCCTCTCGTTGCCTCAGGCCCCTTCTCGCGGAACACGACATGGACCAAGCCACCTTGTGAGGCACCGACAGTCTTCTTCTCAACGATTCCAAAGATTATGTCGCCATTCTCGATCATGATCCCGTCGTCGAAAACTGGATTATTCGACTTCGGATCGGGGGCACGGAAGATGTTGATACCGCGAGGGATGCACATGCTCAGTAGCTGCTTTCCTGTCCACAGTGGCTTGGGTTTGATGATAGCTGGTGTAGGCACAGTGCCGTCCCAGTCCGGAACCCAGAGCAGGATGTTCTGGACCTGGCTCCAATCCAGGAACGTGTCTCGTAGTGTGAACTTGCGGATACCACACAGCGTGTCCTGAACGATTCCCATGACAGGCTTATTCGCTTGTGGAGAAATGATCTATATGTGTCGTCAATAGGTGCCCATGATGTAGGACACAAGAGCAATTACTTGACGGGGTACCCAAGCAATCTGTGAGAGTTCTGCTCGAGTCTCCTCACTCTGTGGCACGCTAACACAGACATCAGACTGATGGTTTCGGTGCTATGTCAGCATACTTACTGCATATTCATCTCGTCACCGTCAAAATCAGCGTTGTACGGAGGAGTTCTAAAGGGACTATCAGACTCTTGACGTGGAATATAGACTAAGTCACCTACACCGAGAGATTGAGTCGGAAAGCTGTGATAGATGTTAAGCTGTGCAAGACGGTGAACTATACTTGATACTCACTGGAGTAGGGCATCAGTCTGACTCGATGACTCATCATACTCATCTTGTGTAGACTGGGTTGCCGGTTGAAGAGCACAAAACTGGCAAGCGATCTGTTCAAGCGAAATCACACATCACAAGTTCCGGTACACTCACTCCCCATCCTTTAGATGGCGTTCCACGATCCAACCGTATTGCAGGAAGGCATCCGCCCGCTTGTTGTATCGGAGATCTATTCGCTCGCCAGTGTCGCGGACAACGTATCGCGCACCCGGATATACCGTCGGACCGTTCCGTACAAGTTCTTGGAGGTAAGCGATGTTGTACGGTGTCACTGTCAAAAGAATGAGCTAGGATCATACTCAACAAGACCGTCTTGGTATCACCTCGTTCTGGGAACGTCAAGTTCATGGCAATACTTCGGGGAACACCAACCTCGTCCAGGTCAAGGTTGGGGTCACCAGTGATGACAGTCCGCGCGGAGAAGTCCACGCGCTTTCCCATCAGATTGCCGCGAAGTCGACCTTCCTTGCCCTTGAGACGGGCGCGAATAGCCTTGACTGGACGACCCGACTTCTGCAGTGCCTGGGGGATGCCAGCTATGTCGTTGTCCATATATGTGGCAACATGGAACTGCAATGAATCAGATGGGATGAACAATATTGAACAAGAGGCAATATGCACCTGCAGCAGCTGCTCAAACTCGTTTATGACGTGTGCTGGCGCACCCTCTTGTTCACACCGACGCACGTTCGCTGAAGCCTTGATGATGTCGCCCAACTTGTAGGTGAGATCGTCCTCACTCCGCATCGTTCCGCCATCGACTGCAATACTAGGCCGTACAGGAGGAGGTGGCACGGGGAGGACGGTTAAGATCATCCACTCTGGTCGCGCGTAGTCGACCGAAAGTCCAAGTAGATGTAGGTCCGAATCAGAAACCTTTTTCAACGCAGTATAGACCTCTTGAGGAGGGAACAATCGCTTGTCAGGCTGAAGATTTTTCACGTCCTGCGAGAAATGAGCATAGAGCATCAGACCAAGAATGATTAACGCACCTCGTCCTCATCCTTTCCACGCTTATACTGCACGAAGAGCTTGAGGCCTTCCTTCCTGATAAGAGGCTGACCAGCCCCACAGCCGCCGTGACCCTTCTTGGGCTCCTCCTGATCACCAGCTTCAGTTTCGTCCTTGGGTTCATCGGACTCGCAGATCATCTTGCTCTTGCAGTAATTCCACACGGCTTGCATGCGGGCTTTCGGGTCGCGGATATGCCGGATCCGGTCGGCAAAGGTAGGGTCGGACTTACAACATCAACGAACAAGCCATTGTGCACGGTCGGAGGGAGAGATATGGAGATCAAATGTCAGTATGAGAAGCTCACAATGGCGGCACAGCATGCTGCCTGCATCTGGGATGAACCAATACAACAGCGGAGAGATTACAACAGGGGGCTACGACAATCAAGTCTCCATTGACTAGCCGGTAACATGCCACTCAATCTGCGTCACAGCGAGTGCAGTTGGCCATCCATCAAAGTAGCTCACAATTGAGACTACAGCTCTTGTTTGTTTCCGCACTCCTCGCTCAGCCCCCCATTTCACCACGAACCACGTGTCCAACCATGACCGGACGTGTGTAGTGGTCCACGCGGCGGTCAAGCGACCGAAAACGCGCGCAGCCCTCGTCACGGGTGGAAGAACGTCTCGTTTGTCGAGAACTGACGCAGTACGGGTTTGGGGTTCTCCGTGGAATTGGAGAGAGCCCCCAGAAAATTGGGTGGTGGGGTGCGAAACGAGAGGGAGGGAAAAAGAGGTCACTCACGCTATCAGCCTTCAAACGACCACAATTTACACATATACACTCTAGAATCTTCTTCACTTTCACAATAAAGCCTGAATTTACCACACCATCAGAGGTTTGTTGACATAGGATAGGGTCGCCACTCACCTGGATGGAAAACGGGCTTTGCCAGCTCGATATGCCCAAAATGCCCTGGACACTCCGACATCCCTTCTCCACACGTCTGACACTTGAAGTTACGGTCTATTGTGCCCATACGAGGATCCATGAGACCACCAAGCTTCGGCTTATGCGTGGTTTCGTCCATGACCTCTGGATGTTCAATTTTGGCGACAGAGTACGCTTTCTGTTGTTGGATGTGAGAAACGCGTGCTACACCGGAGAGAACGGGTAAAAGACGCACTATCTCCTCTGGGGAGAGGATACCAAACTGGACCTCTCGCACCTTGCGGATGGGTGCCGCAGAGTACGCGAACTGGTGACCGAGCATGGCGAGCGATAGGAGATGGGAGAAGACGGTGTATGGAGCTGTGGAAGCCCGTCAGAGAGGCAGATAGATATCACCAGGTATAAAGACAAGCAAGAGAGAGGCAATAATGGACGAGGCGAGAGGGGAGACCAACGTCGACGACGTGGTCGAAGACAAGGAGCGGTGGACTCAGCCAACGCTCACGACGCAGTGACCGCCCTCTTGTGACAGGTATCATGTCGTCACAGCGCTTGTTACACAGTCACGGACCTACGACAGCCGCAGCCGAGCCCCGCGCCGCGCTGACTTCAAGAGTAACGACCAACTGTACTTCAGGTTTGTTATGACTTCGTATCTCAGCTCTCTCCTCTGGGGAACATCCCAACTCGACGACGCCGTTGGTATGTGCCCACCTACTTGGCATAGTCCGCTCTTCCCCTCACCTCGATCTCTAGACAAGGCGACGTCGGAACTTCTACCAAGTGGTTCAGAAGACATTGCGCTCAATCTTGAAATATGCGACCAGATCCGTTCCAAGTCTGTCCCGCCTAAGGATGCCATGCGTGCATTGAAGCGTCGACTCGGGCACAAAAATCCCAATGTCCAGCTGCTTGCTTTGGGTGTATGTGCATACGCCGCAACCAATTACATATGCTTACCAACGTGTTCCCCAGTTGACTGACGTCTGTATAAAGAATGGCGGCGATGCGTTTCTGGCTGAAGTTGCCTCTCGCGAGTTCATGGACAATCTCGTCTCCATACTCAAGATGCCCGCCCTCAATCATGAGGTCAAGAATAAGGTTCTCCGGCTCATCCAGGATTGGGCCACTGCGTTTGAGGGGAAGCCCAGCTTGAGCTACGTGGGCGAGGTGTATAGGACCCTTCAACGTGAAGGTGAGCCCTGAGGGTTGCCACCAAGAACAGTGTTGTGACGCTGCCTATCCAGGCTTCAACTTCCCTCCCCGAGACCCTGCTGTCACTGCGGCCGCCATGGTCGACACTCAGACTGCGCCGGAATGGATCGACTCAGATGTCTGCTTGCGGTGCCGAACACCGTTCACTTTCACAAACAGGAAGCACCATTGTCGGAACTGTGGCCAGGTCTTCGACCAACAGTGCTCATCCAAGTCAATGGCATTGCCCCATTTTGGCATCGCACAGGAGGTCCGTGTCTGCGATAGCTGCTACACGAAGTTGAACAAGAAGTCGCACAAGTACGTCCCGCTCATGTGTTCCGCGGCACGCTTCATAATTCTATCGTCATAGGACCCACCGATCGTCTCAGAGTGTATCCTCTTCGCGACACCGGTCAGCTCGTGATTTCTACGACGCAGAGCTACAGCGCGCAATCCAGCTTTCGCTGGAAGAGGTGGGTGCGGCTGGCGGTCACCGACCTGGCTATGTGCCTTCCCCGTCCCCTTGGCAATCGTCTGAGCCGCCCCTCGTCGAGCGTGCGACCCGTTCGTATGGAGCATCATCGTATTCGCGCGACGAAGAGGAAGATGATCCGGATCTTAAGGCTGCCATCGAAGCCAGTTTGCGTGAAGCGAACGCACCCAAGCCCAGTGCTCCCATTGTCATCGATGCCTCTGACAGGTCTCCGTATATATCTTCAGAGACACGCCCCGGTTATGCTCAGTCTTATCCGCCGTCAAGTGCCACCCCTAAACCAAGGTTGCCTCACATTCCGAGTTACGACCTGGAACCTCTCGAGACCGACGCTATCCTCACCTTCAATCAGACGGTTGAACAAGTTCAAGCACAGGGCGGCAGAGACATCTCACGATACCCAGCTGTGACGGAGCTGTTCGACAAAGCGAACGCTCTGCGGCCCAAGCTTGCGATGAACCTCAGCGACACGAGCCGGAAAGAGCGTGCGTACTAAACTTGGATATCACAACTACCCTCTACACATATCAACTTACATTCTGTAGAACTACTAATCGAGATGCACGAGAAACTATCCCAAGCCGTTAAACTATACGACAGACTTCTCACCGAGCAGCTCTCGCATCCACCATGGAGAGCAGGACCTCCTGTCGCAGAGCGACAATCTACTCATTTTCAATACTCGCCACAGTACCAACCTGTCAACGGAAGCTATCAGTGGCAACCAGGGCCGCAATCGCAGGTCCAGCAAATACCCTCCAGCCCTGCGCAAGCATCGGCAACATCGCCCACGTCTTATTTCTCCCAGACACCGTCCGCCCCTGCTGTCCAGTCCAATGGTACCTACGTTACTTCATCAGTCACCGAGCACGCTACGCAGCAGATGTATCAGCCTCAGGCAGCTCCCATGCTTCCGCCCAACTCCCCGCCTACACTGCAACAACGATACGGACAAGAAGGCTTGCCCTACTCAGCATTGTCCTCCCCTCCTGTTAGCGTCCCTCATTATGGCACGGCGCTGAACCCTGCGCCCGTTTCTGCATCTGCATCGTACCAGACCGTCCCGTCCCTGCCACCCGTCACCGCATCCGTCCCTCCTCCGCCCTCCACCTCCCAGCCACAACCACGACAGCAATTGCAATCGCCACAGCAGCCGCACCAAATCCCGTCCGCGCCCTCATTATCTCGACATAACACCGTTTCAGGCTACCAGCCCGCGCAAACCGTCCCTGCAGCAAACAGCTACCTCTCCCGCTCAAACACTGTCTCTGCCTCTTCGCACGCGCCCTCGCAGCTCCAACACCTCCAACATATGTCCGTCCCGCTCCCGAACTTCCCTCAGGTTCCCAGTACACCACCACAGATACAGGGTTACGCGGGATACAGTGCAGGACCGCCGGAGCCCGAGAGGAAGGAGGCGTTGTTGATCGATCTCTAGGTGTTGTGTGCAGGCCGTGGTGCTCTGCTCGTATGCGTGCGAGGATGTGATATGTAATGTTATGCATGGACTCTATGTGAGTTAGACTACATATATATGCATCAACTGTATGACCTGATCTTGAAGTTTGAACTTGAACCGCTGCTGATGACGTCGGATCACGCTTGGGTTCCTGAGGTGTTTGGGCTTGACCTCTTTCTTGTTGAGCGACCCACATAGCACAGATCCCACATTGACTTTGCTTTTGTCGCGATTTCTAGGTTGCCACCACACCGATACCAAAACGTGAACAAGGTAGACAGATAGCTTGTAGCTACGGAACACAATACGATAAAAATCAAGGAACAGTAATAGTCGCCAGGAAGATGGAGGACATCGGATACTCAAACCGGATGGTCTGCGTAGGGCGTGGAGCAGCGTGACGTGCGTGCGTGGGCAACGGGCAATGGTGCGGTAGGGACGGGTGCGACACGAGCAGATACGGGAGAGAAATCATATGAAAGCATGCAGCAATGTAGTGAACACGACACAGCAGGTGAGACTGCGTACTAGTGAGTTATGGGTTTGGGGTTGGATGGGGTGAGCGCGGCAGGCAGCAGAGACTTGTCTCCCGGAAGGTCCGTCCATGTGTACCACTATACGATAGAGAGAGAGATGAATCAAATGCAACGAGTGTGAGGGTGTGTGAGTTTGTGAGGGGTGAGATGCCGGATGACGTACGGCGCAGCGTACATCTGTACTGTAGGTACCGGGTGAGGCGACGTGCGTCATAGTATTACACGTGTGGATTGAGGGGTATACTATAACTTGAATGAGATCAAAGACCACGGATGTTTGATCCAAAACCGGGGCGTGCACGAAGACAGGTGGAGAGGGGGTCAGGGGTTGATGAGACAAAAGACAATGAAGAGGAAGAGGAACGGAGAGGGGATGAAGGAAATAAACATTGTACAGTGCCGGGCACTAGGACTGCAATTGCGTACGTCGTCATGTGAGAAGATGGACAGCACAGAGATTACAGTGACAACGACCGTATCACGTCCCGGAGCGTCATACGAAAAACTGCGTACTGATGTATGCCACAACAACGTCATCAGCGATGACATCCGCAACAGAGAGTCAAAGGGACGTACTGAACGCGACTAGCGGCATGCACCTCCATCTCCTCCATCTTATAGGAGTTAAGCTCTTCCTTGATACGCTGCGCCAGCGCTGGCGTTAACCTGCTCCATGTCGCGGGCTCACTGCGCCTGTCGTACACAGTCGCCGGGAACGTGTCATACACGGATAGGTTCGCTGCGAATGCAAGACGTTTTGAAGGCGCCGTTGCGGAGCGATGCGCGATTGTCGGTGGGTTCGGCGAGAACATGGTCGAGAGCGCCGGGGCAGATGAGTTGGGGTGACTGAACAAGGAGGCCTTATCTGCCGAAGGTCCTGGTATGATCACATGTTCGGTGGGTGTCGATTCCTGTTTCTGCGAGTCAACGGCCAAGCCGTTTGCCTCGAAGGACAATGGTGGAAGGAAGGCGCCCGTATTCTGCGGTGAGTGACCGTTCGAGGACGTCGATCCATGGGGTTTGTGCAGCCCATCTATTTGGGCAGGATCCGAGGGTGGTATGTGACTGAGGGGTGGCAGCTCGTTCGCAGGTGGCGCCGAGTCGTACGAGTTGGACCGGGTCCTGGTGAAAGCAGGGTTAGGCGGGAGATAGGCATCTTGACTGTAATCTGACCCATCTGCGGGTTCTGTAAATTCAAACAATGAGATCGGAGGTATGATTAGAGACGAAGTTACGCACTCTTCAAGATACCCTTCGCAGGTTTGCGCGTACGCTCAATACTCCGGCGCACATTGATTGCCCACGGCTCCATATCCTCATCTTCTAAGCTCGTACTGTCCAGCGCTTGGCGAATCGTGACATCTTCGTCATCGTGGGCTTCGCCCCAGTCCTCGTCATCCTCCCAACCGTCGATGCTGTAGTTGTGAGCATGGTTATCATGACCACCGTCGCTGCGTCCTTCGTCGCTGTCCGAGTCGTCGTGCTCGACCACAACGCGCATACCATTCTCGTTCACCTGTGACGAACTGCCGACCTTTGCAGGAGAACTTTCCCCCTGCTTGTTTGTCGTGTTCTTCTCCCACGTCGTCGGCAACGCCGCACCCTGTGCCTGCGCAGCAGCACGTGCTTCCGCCTCCGCCTTAGCCTTGGCAGCAGCCTCCGCGTTACTCTTCAGTGTATGCTGTCGAGCAAGACGGGCAGCAGGACTGAGACCCGCCATCTCCGGACTTGAGCTCCACTCTGAGCGATCGAGCTCTGCGGTGACATGAGAGACACTAGCTTCAGCGGCTGCAGCTTTCTCCCCTTTCTTCTTCTTGCTCTTCTTGCCCGAGCCTCCCTCTTCTTCGTCCTTGTCTTTCTTATCCTTGAACAAGGACGTGATGCCAGCGAGCGAGTTCCGACGAGCAAGCTTCCCGATGGAGCCCAATTTCCGAATCACCATTGACGCCGAGGACATCGTCGACGACAATGAGATGTTATCCGTCGAGCGGTTGAACTTCGAGTTGAACAGTGAACGCGATTTCTTCTTTTGCACTGTAGCTGTCGAATCGCCGTCGTCCATTGCGAGTGCCGCGCCCGAACCCACACTCGATTGGCTGGGACGAGGAGTGTTGTGCCTATCTTCCTCGTCTTCCTCATGAAGGGCAGCGGTGGCGTTGAGCGACAGCGCCCGCCGAAGCCGACCCTTGAGACCTCCGCTTCTATGACCACCTGCAGGTTCCATCATCGCAGCCAAATCGCTATCGTCCCGTGACATACGCTTCTCCGCGGCTGTGAATGTGCCCTGAGACAACGGAGACGGTTTTCGCAGGTTAACATGAGGCATCACGTTCGATGACGTCGTCGCGGTAGAGGGTGCAGATGGGCGGGCCGACGCGCTCGAAGAGGACGAGCCTGTGCGCTGGTGCACGCGAGACGCGGAACCGTTGGTCGTGGGCACAGGGGTGGATGAGGAGGCGGTAGACCTGGTACTGGGCTGCTTGGAATGTGAATGGCCTGGAGGAGTTCCAGAGCCACTACCTCCACTCGAGCCTTGGTTGCTATTCGTGCGTTGCCGCTGACTGCCTGACTGGGAAGAACCTGAGTTGACCGACGTGGATGAACCTGCCGCATCCGCGTGTGCGTAAGGGGGCTTGAAGGAGCCAGAGTGCTGTGGTCCGGAGCGCCAGTCATCCTGGTTGGACGATCCGTGGCGCTGTGGGCGACGGTAAGGATGATATCCCCCATATTGGGACCCTTGCTCAGAAGGAGTGGGAGAGTAGCCGATGGGGAGCTGGGAAGGATGAGGGGGAGGAGTTCCGCTCGGGAATGGGCTGAAACCGGCCATTGGGGGACTTTGACCAAAGTAATCGGGGTTCGGGTTGCCGCCATTTCGACCTCGCTGACTTCCCATTGGAGGCATTTGGGACATTTGATGTGCCTGCTGGGCGTTGAACATCATCTGCTGGTAGGCCCACTGAGCGAGCTGGGCATTGGCGGGATCGTAGAAGGGCATCTGTCCTTGCTGAGGGTGAGCAGGGTGGCCGTGCATGGGATAGGGCTGTTGATGAGGATTTTGATAGAAGGAGGGGTAGAACTGCAGGGCTGGGGGTGACCACGCCGCCTGCTGTTGCTGGACGGGGTAGGGATATGGCTGTTGCTGAGACATGGGGGGTTGTGCGAGAGAATGCTCGTTTGCGGGAGAGGAGCGCTGACGGGGTACAGATGCGTTGATGGAGTTTGGAGAGGGCGCGTCCATGTTATGATCTCTAGGTGGATGCCAGTCTTGAGGGGCAAGAACGGCCATGGACTGCGCGTCGAGAGATTACGCCTGGACTTGGCTGAATGCGCTGAACGAGAAAGGGTGGGATAATCGTAGTTGTTGTTGAGGTGTGAGGGTATGACAACGGAGACAAGGGTTAGATACGGTCAGGTCAGCATCAAGCTCACGCACAGAAGTCCCAGCAAATGTTTTAAGGAAAGAGAAAGAAAAGAACGGAAAAGAAGGGAGAAGACGGCGAGGATGGATGGTGGTCGCTGGGCGCGACGACGAGGGGAGCAGGCTGACCAACGTCAACGACAACAACGACAACGACGACGACAACGACCACAGAGCGAAGGCGCCTGTATCTGGTGCCGTGCCACTCTCAACAAACACCGCCAAACATCCGATATTTCCTGATTCTGTCGAGATCTGAGATTTCTGAGAAGCACCTTCTCGGGATTCCTACTTATAGCGGACCTGACTCCACATCCACATGTTTTCCCTTTTGTCATGGCTCTTGTCTGTGTACCGGTCCAGCCTACATAATAACAGTCGCCCGGGTTACCAGCCAGTTTCCCCCTCGTAGCTCCCTGCACATCCCTCACACCCCTAAGCAACACCGGCATGTGTGAAGTGACATCGTTCTCTTGTGTTGGCAACCCAGGGAAACACCCTGGTCAAAAGCGGCTTAGTCCAGAAGACCATGATTGTTTTCGGAACCCCACAGATCCGATGTTGAATGCACGCTCGCTAAGTTCAGAGACCGACCGCCCTCGTCACAAGCCTGGAGAGCAGCCCAGCCTGTCTGGGACACGTCACGGTGTGCAGGATCTGCACAGAGTGCGCAAGGACGGACACATTGCAGTGATGCATCTAGTACCTGCTTGCTGGTTCTTCAACTGCGGGTGAGAAAGGCGAGGGTTGCGGATTTTGTTGACAGTATCTCCATTATCTAATCTCTTCTCACTGATCACGTCTACTTTCGGGTCTTGCTCAAATCTCTCCAATTGCGCATCTCTTCAACCGGACCATGACGCAAACAGGGACAGTTCCCGCCTGGAAAGCTCTATGTGCTGCTAGAAAGCAACGCCAGCTGGATGCCATTCCTATCGAGTGGTCGATACCGCCACCGTCTCAAGAACAGCGCAACGTTCTTGAGATCCCTCGTACCTGTGGCTTGTTAACCGCTCGCGAACTCGAGATCACTGATGCTGTCAACGTCGAGACCCTCCTACACAGGCTCCACACCGCAGAGTGGTCCTCAGTCGAGGTCACGACAGCGTTCTACAAACGTGCTATCATCGCCCAACAGCTCGTATGTTTGACCATTCACATCCATCTGCCAAGCTTACATCCGGTTCGAATCCATTCAAGACCAATTGTTTGACAGAGATTTTCATTCAACGTGCTCTACAACGGGCGCGAGAGGTTGATGACTATCTTAAGACGCATGGGAAAGTCATCGGACCCTTGCATGGCCTCCCAATCTCCCTCAAGGATCAGTTCTGTCTGAAGGGCTTAGAGACCATCATGGGTATGCATATGCGCAGCGTACACTATCCTGAATCTAAGTATACGCTGAGCAACATTCCCCGTAGGCTATGCCGGCTGGATCGGGCGCATCTCGGAAATCGACAGTGTCCTCGTTGAAATTCTATATGAGTGTGGCGCAGTTCCTTTTGTGCGCACCAATGTGCCTCAAACCCTCTTCGTGAGTGGGCTCAAATAAATTGTCACTTTCAATTGTACTTCATTGTATAAGCTTGACCGGACGTGTCCTTCACGTTGCCAATCCGGCCAAGCTCGCGTGCACCGTTATGAACCCCTCTGGGCCTTCTTCATCGTATGCGGTGTACCATGCAATATGACAATCTGGCATGATCTGTGGCATCTAAACGGATTGTGATCAATCTAGTGGGGTGAAACATACAACCACGTCTTTGGACGCACAAGTAACCCATATAACCGCTACATGACTTCTGGCGGGTCTTCTGGCGGGGAAGGCGCACTTCTTGCGCTCCGCGGTAGCCCACTCGGCGTGGGCACTGATATCGGGGGGTAAGTTCTTCTCACACAGAATCGTCAGTCGTTCCTCTTTCTCTTCTCTCGCTTATTTCTCTTGGCCGTTAAAACTACAATCTATATTTGTAATCGTCGTCCCATAACTGACACAATTCCTGCCCCAACAACCAGGTCGCTCCGAATCCCGAGTGCGTTCTGCGGCCTCTATACAGTGCGGCCCTCGTACGAGAGGCTTCCGTATTGTAACGCGGTGAACGCGCAAGAAGGGCAGGAGAGCATCTCCTCTGTGCTCGGCCCGATGGCGAACTCGCTGGAAGGTGTCACGATATTTACGAAGGCTGTCATTGATGCGCGCCCGTGGCGTAATGACCCCCTGTGCGTCCGGAAGGAGTGGAGTGAGCGCGAGTATGGCCTAGGCGACCATGGTGGTCAGGGTGGGCGGATGTGCTTCGCCATCATATGGGATAACGGAGTCATCAAGCCGCATCCTCCGCTAACTAGAGCCCTCGAAATCACGAAGAGAGCCTTGGAGGCAGCAGGGCACTCCGGTCAGTCGATTTACCTTGTCGGTGTCATACTTGGAAGCTCGAGGCGACGAGAGTCTGACGATCGCGTGCCCTCCTCGCCCACAGTGATCAACTGGGAGAACCACCGGCACCTAGAGATCCTCAGGAACGGTGTCCGTATTCGTAACATGCATTCTTCTTTTTCTCATGCTCTCCATCCCCCCTTGCTCCTCCATTCCTCGGCTGCAGGCTAACAACTCGCCGGTGGCAATGCTCTACAGACTAGTATCTTCAATGCCGACGATGGTGCAGACTATCTCGCTGAGTGCGCACGCTCCGGCGAGCCGCTCATACAGACAATGAGTCCGGACACCGACGCGCACGAGTATGCACTCGACGAGCCATTGGCGCGGACGATTATCGGCGAGCGTCGACACCTCTCTGCGTATGAGGTGCGTCTTCGCCCTTTTCTCCTGTAGGTAGAGAGTCCGTGACAACGTGGGTCATTTTGTGAAGCTCTGGCAGCTGCACAAGGAGAAACGCGCCCTCCGCAAGTCGTACTTGGACCATTGGGAAGCCACGGCCTCCAAGACCGGGACGGGAAGGCCAGCAGACGCGATCATTAGTCCTGCAGTCGCCTACCCGGCCTGCCCGCATGGGTGCAATTCGTGCGTATCCCTCGAGGCTTGCTGAGTTCGGCCTCGCCCTTTAGCGCATCGGCTTATGGCTTTTGAGCGCCAGAGACGACTTCTACACGAGCATCTGCAACTACCTGGACTACACGGCCTCCACGTTCCCCGTCACATTCGTTGACAAGACGCTGGATAAAGTTGTACCCCCACACGAGTTCCGGAACCATGAGGACGAGGCCGTGTACAAGATGTGTCAGTGTTGTTCGCTCAAACACTTACGATGATATGACATGACATAACACAATATGACCCGCTTCATATAGACGACCCCGAACTGTTTCACGGCCTCCCCGTTGGACTGCAACTCATTGGGAGAACGCTGGAGGAAGAAGGCGTCCTCGCGATGACTGAAGTTGTCGTCAAGGCTCTCCAGACTTCCAAAGACAAAGAAACCTAATTCTTTCATTTGGGTGAGTTGCCGTGGAGGTCTGTTCCACCGATTCCTCACGCACAGTTGCCGTCTCTGCTACAATTTGAGAGGTTCATAACATGACTCAGTAGCAATAGTATCTCTCTGTGTCAAAAGCATTATCCATGTTCCATATACACCCTCTAGATCGGTAGTTATGTTCAACCAAATACCCTAGCCATGATTTCCGCCGCTGCGCGCCTCCGCTCCTCCTCCGCAGCTCCGTTGCCGAGCACAGACTTATTTTCGATCGCCCTGCGGCTGAGGTAGGGCATGACCTACATTTAATTGAGAAGTCAATCCAGAATGAGTCAAGACCCGCTCATCTACTGAATAGTTGAAGGCGCACCTCGGCAAGACGACCGTACGGAATATACTTGATGACGAACGGAGAAGAGGAGTGAATACGATCCACGAGGTAGTCTGTCAAGGCCTCTGTCATACCTTGTTTATGGCGCAACCAACTCATCAGATTGGTCACAGATAATTCGTATATCGCTATAAGAAGCCCACCGTAAAGCTGTCCCATCGTCACTCTTTCGGCGACGTCAGCGCCCACGGATACTACGCCGTGCTCGTCAGGGATACCAAGACCCTGCCTCACAAGCTCGTCCACGATCAAGTTCGCGCTCTCCCAGTTGTGTGTCCCAAACAGCACTCCGATCGTCGGCGTATCTATATGAATGCCCTTCGCGACATCCAGATCCGCGCGGACTGCGGCGAGGAGCTCCCGTACGCACGCGTTGTACCGCGCGTCGGTGTCCGACTTTTCAGTCCACACTGGTGGCTGTGGGTCTGGGCTGATAGAGAGGGAATGTGGCTCGCGGGTCGATTGCGAGAGCGCGGGGCGGTCTGCGGACGTGGCTGTGGACGGGTGTGCGGCGAATTCGTGCGGGTGGTAAGCACCGCGGACGAGCTTTACTCCCAGGGAGTATCCCCCTTGACGTGCGGCGGCAATGCTCTGTGCGAGATATTCTGGAGTGCTGATGTCGTGAGGGTTGAGAATAGTTGGGTGTTGATGAAGGCGCGGACTCACCGACGGAGGTAGGCCTGGTATGTTGCGTAGATGAGCGGCTGCACTATGGGAGGTGATACCGCCTCAGAGCTAGATTTAGGTCGGCTGAACCAGGATAACAACTCCTTCGGAGGGGCGGGTAGCTTGTTAAATTCCCGCATCATGGCCAGCGTAAATGCATCGATCGCAGGCTGCAAAAATGCCGCTTCAGATACCATCATTTTGCATGGGTTTAGCTTGAAACATGTACCTCGTACCAACTGTTCATGGAATTCAATTAAGTATTATTTTCACAAGGTATTGTCCCAGCTAGCGCAACGAGTGACGCACCTGTACTCAGCGTCAAAGATAAGCCGTACACCCCGAGTCTGTGCTCGTGTGCAGATAGCGATAAGGTCTGCGTGGAGCTCTCGGAGCACGGCGGTATCATTCTCGGTGAGTGGACCGGCAACTGATGGCGAGGAGAGCACGTCCAAATCCGTAGGAAGCGGGCATCCAGGGAACGCGATAGGGGGATAGGACGTGGGTCGTGAGGCGACCAGGTATTGAGAGAACCTGCGGAGGGACCCTGCATCTGGCACCATCGCGCTCTGTGTGTGAAGATATATATTTCGGTCATCGGGGTAAACAGGTACCGAAAGGATAAGCACCGACCAGCTTGATTGCGACCCATGTGCGCCGCCCGGTATGGCCAGTCGTTTGCCCGTCCTCGTAGTGTGCTGCCACGTCGATGCAATGCAGTGTCTCGTTGACGATCTGCTTGTGTATGGAGGTCACGATTTTAGAGTCGTGGTCGCGGGAGTCTCCCAATGCCACCGCTTCATCGACCTCAACGCTGTACGCAAAGAGACACCCAGTGTTCTGCGTCCGGAGCTCCTTGATGAGCGGCAGGGCATCTTCTGCTGTGTCGCCTCCTACGAACTGGAGCGGCAGCTATGAGTACGCTGTGCTTGGGAGTGCGCGGGAAACACCTACTTGTTTGAAGAATGTGGCCCGTACAACTACTTCGGCGATCCGACTCAGTCCTGGAACAGTGGACAATGTAGCTAGTATTGATGGGGCCCAGTCTATAACCGCAGTCATTGAACAGAACGAGTATACGATGTACGTCCTGAAGAGTGAAGAGAGCGGGGCTAGTTGCCTCTCCCTCTTCCCACTCGTTCCGACTGGATTCCGTTCATTCAATTCCTTCAGTTCGACTGCGCCAGCGTGTGCATCTTGCACGAAAATTGCTGTTCCTGCTACGAGTCCGGATAAAACACCTACAGCAGAGAGCCTGCGGATGCTGAAGAATGTTGATCGAGGAGAGGATGATGTCGCTGTGCTAGATGATAAAGCTCGTATGCTGAAAGCAGCTGGAGGAGAAGCATGTGCCGCGACGGTGCTCCTCGAGAGAAACCTGCCTGCGAGGGCGAGGGTCATTATCAGAGTGGAGATGGTGGTGATAAACGTTAAACGTCCCAATCCTGTTCTCGGGGGTACGAGAAGCTCGGGATAGCTCCTTACTCAAATGAACACGATCTGCGTGTCCTGCTGATACACAGGCGGGGTCCGAGCACGTTCCGCAAACGGCGTATGTCGTACGTACGAAAACGCATGCAGTGCCGGATATGGTAGCTCAGTAGAAGGAGGATCGGAACACAGCGGTATCTTCCCGGTGCTGGTCAACACGATAAGTCCTACGGAGGCTGCCAATAGCCATCCGAAGTTCCATCACAGATCCACGTTGCAAATCGCGTCTGGATATTTAAGCATCGGCTCCTACATGCCGCGGGTCGTGTTGTCCCCACTGGCAGGAAGAATGCGAGGTTCCTGGGAAGCGAGCTAATAGTCAGTGCCAGTAAATTCCTTGAATGATCACTAACATGAGATGTGATGAGTTTTACATACAAACTTTGAGAGTTCCAATGACTCGGTCCATTCGCTCCGCACTTCCGAAGCAACAACATCCGATCGCGGTACTAGGTGCCTCGTACACAGAAAACACACTCAGCTCTCCTCAACTATCGGGTTACGGGGATGTTCGGATATGTTACGAGTTGATTGCAGTGCTCGATAAACACCAGCGATGCACACACTAGTAGTAGTACTCAAACACAACTGTAGCTGGTTTGACACTGCGTACGGACACCCTGAGTCACCTTATTACCTTGTATTCATACCCTCGACTTTCACCCAGACCGATGGATTCACGCGAGAACTTCGACAGCAGGGCGTTCAGCTGCACGACGAGCGATGCGAGCACCCGGGCGCGTGCCCTACGAGCATCGCACAACATCAGCATCATGATTCATTGAATAAGGACTCTGAGGGAAGGGTACTTACGACTGCTTGCGAGCGCTGGCCCTGGAGGAGGCCGCGGAGAATATCGAGAAGCAGAGGTTTCATAACAGTGGAAACTTGTACCTAGGCTTACTACGCGTAATGCAAAGATCGAGGCAAAAGTGCCGAGTTTGAGACCCTGGCCGTTGCTTCCCTTGCCCTTCCCATCGCCAACAGCAGTTGTCGTCTCCGCCCCCGCTGATGTTGTCTGTGTGGCCGTAGCGGTCCCGGACACATCAATTGTCGAATCAGTGGTCGTCGCTGAAGCAGACTCGGTGGCCGTAGCAGTCTCGGTACCAGCTGTAGACTCTATTACGGCAGACTCAGTTACAGTAGCACTCGGTAGCTGCAGCAAACTCGGTGGCTATGGTTGTAGCACTCTCGGTCGCGGCAGATTTGGGAGCAGTTTGGGAGCAGTTGCAGTAGACTCCGTGACGGTCGCGGTGGCTTCGCTCGTAATGGACTCGGTCGCGGTCGCTGCAGCATCGGGCCTCTTGGGAGGTTTTAACGATCGTCTGGATCACAGGCACCGCAAGCCAAGCTTCAGCAGTCTCCGTCGCTGTAGTTGCAGTAGACTGGTGCCCGTTCCCTTTTCCCATATTGCCCCGATCACGACCGTTTCCGCGACCCTTACGACGCCCATTTCCGGGTTCGCCCCCGCGACCATTTCCCGCAATCTTTGCCCCTGCCGTTCCCACCATCGTGCGCCACCGTCGTTGATGCAGTAGCATCGTAGTTGCCTCAGTGTACTCAGTGGAGGCCAGAGAGGTCTTGGTAGCAGTCGCACTCTCCGTGATGACTGTATCAGTGGCAGTCTCTACGGCAGTCGGTGTGACCGTAGCGGTGCGACCGTAGCATCGCTCGCTGTCACAGTCTTGTTCGTAGGTGTGTTGGTAGAGACCGCTGCAACAGTTTCCGTCGCAGCGGCGGAGGAGAAATCCGCTGTGGACGAGGCCGTATCAGCAGCAGACAAGATGTCCGTGTTTGTGATGTTTGTGCCAGAGCTGCTCGTGTTCATACCAACGGCGGCAGCGCCCTGGATGGCGCGCTTGCGGCTGACGGCCTGTTCGACGACGACGCAGTTGCCAAAGCCGCCGGAGGTGACCAAGGAGACAAGGCACTTGCTGCCTGATGCGCTGCCCGTTCATGTCGTGCCAGCGGGAAGCTGGATGGTGAGCGGCACGGGGCCCATGGTACGGGGGTTCTGTGGGCGTGGAGTGGATTGGATGGTGTCAATGAGGGCGGGTCGGGAAGCGTAGAAAGCTAGAAAGAATGCGAGACGTACCCGCACACCATTTTGGATTACTGCAGCGTTGACGAATCATGATCTAGTGCCCAAGGGGTCGACCAGTTGAGGGCGAAGCTCAGGTAAAGCGCGGAGGCGGCCACGAAGCTCTTTGGGATGAACATAATTCCAGACCTGGAATTTAGAAGGTTTGCGATCAAGCAAGCAACTTTGAACGAGGGTGTAAATTCCGAGTGAAGGAAAGGCTAGCAGAGGAGGAATCTTGGAACTTGAATGAACGAACGGGCGAAGAGCAAGAACAAGTCAAAAGCGACCAGCCTATGACTGTTGCAAAGAGAGTCCGGCCTCGATACTTTCCAAGCAAATGCGCATGGTGGTATGGACTATATAGCGGGCTCGACTTCGCTAAGTGTTCTTACCGAACAGGCGCCCAGTGGTTCTGTAGAAAGCTTGACCGAGGTTGCCATGGACGATTTCCGAGATGTTCGCAGCCAAGAATCTGTAGCAGTCAAGAGGATTTCAATAACTTTGACAATGACTGGTTCAGGTTACCGACGTCGAGGGAGGGAACACGAGCAGACACTCTGAGTGCAGTCAATGATCGAACTACGTTATGGTTTGTCGGCTTGCATATCTTGAAGAACTGGGGGTGTGTCGGCGTAGGTGGTAAG
The DNA here is from genome assembly GCA_000743315.1 of Lignosus rhinocerotis TM02. Taxonomy (NCBI): domain Eukaryota; kingdom Fungi; phylum Basidiomycota; class Agaricomycetes; order Polyporales; family Polyporaceae; genus Lignosus; species Lignosus rhinocerus. The sequence goes on along the minus strand of KN050016.1, from coordinate 68,546 downwards.
TACTGTCATTTCCGTGAACCAAGTTCTGTATTCAGGAACGGCCTCGAAAACACCATGAACTTAAATATGAGAGTTTGTGATGGTGCTCCTTGTGCATTCTGTAGGTCGGAAGGTTCTGCGGTTGAGAAGTGTTAGTACTTGAATATAGAGCGGTCGGCAGTTTCATACACACAGGAGTCAATCAAACGTGTTCAACATGACACGCGTTGACACCAAATGTGCATGATTTACAGATAGTCTACTTCCCTGTTGCAATATGTCTAAGGATATAAAGATGCATGCAATCTAAGCATGATCAGGGTGGAGTTTGGAACATCATTCCGGAGCCCTGAATAAATACCCAAGTATCTGTAACACATTCATTGCCCGAACAACTTCGAAATGATCGCAGAAGCAGCACGTTTGCGCTCGAGAGCCGCCCCGCCGTTGCCTAGGACGGACTTGTTCTCGATTGCACGACGACTGAGGTAAGGCATGACTTCGGAGAGGTTCCCGTACGGCAGATACTTCAGTACAAAGGGCGAAGGCGACCGTGCGCGCTCGACGAGGTAATTTGTGAGTGCGTCTGACATCCCTGCGAGTAGGTTGAACGGCATTAAGTCTCAGATCTTTCTCCACTACCACTAAAATTAGACACCTACCATATAGCTGAGCAACTGCAACACGCTGTAGTGCAGCCTCCCCAATGACGACCTTGTTCTCGCCTTCGTTCCTCGCTAGTCCTTGTCTTACAAGCTCGTCCACAACAAGGTTCGCGCTGTCCCAATTGTGTGTGCCGAAGAGCGCGCCGATCGAGGGCGGTCCCCCAGAGCGCTTGCACGCATCCACATCCTGCCGCATTAGCGAGATGAGTAGGCGCACGGACGAATCGTAGCATGTGTCAGTCTCGTCTTTCGTCAGCCACACTGGAGGCATGTTGTCCGGAGAGATTGAAAGGTCGTGAGTGCCCGATGGAGAGGATGTGAGGGCGGAGACACGAGAGGCCGCAGCGGCACGGTGGACTTCAATCTCATGTGGGTGATACGCGCCACGGACGAGCTTCACTCCCAGGGCGTAGCCTTCTGCACGTGCAGCTGCCACACTGTGTGCAAGATATTCCGGCGTTCTGCAGTAAAGCGATCAGTATCGAGTATCAACGAGACGAGTATCCAGAGAATTTACCACATACCGGCGGAGGTATCCCTGGAATGTATTGTAGATAAGCGGCTGTAGCGCCAGAGACGGGGCTTCAAAGGGTTTTGGAGTACCGAACCAGGAGGATTTCCGGGGCTTGGGGAGCTTGTTGAATTTGCGCATCATGTCCAACGTGAATGCATCTATAGCGGGCTGTTGAGGGGGTGAAATCAGAAACCGAGAAACGGTATTTGATGCTCGAGGGAGACATACCTGATACCAACTATGAGGAGCCAAAGTCAGAGTGTATTTATTGTTTCATTTGATGCAGACGCACCTGTGTTCTGCGTCAACCGTGATACGGACACCCCGTGCGCGGGCGCGCTCACAGATAGCAAATAGGTCCTCGCGGAGCTCCCGTAATGCGGCAATATCTGCCTCGGTGACCGTAGCGTTAGGTGTTCCGGATGTCAAGATATCAAGGTCAGATGGAAGTGGGCACCCAGGGAATGCCACTGGAGGGTGGCTCTTTGGTCGTGTGTCGACTATGTACTTGGAGAGCCGCCGCAACGAGTCTGCATCCGGCACCAATGCACTCTGTAACACTTATGATCAGCTTCGCGTTTGATGAGCTGATCTCAATGGGTAGACGTACCAACTTGATGGCTACCCATGTTCCTTTGCCAGCGTGGCTGGGCGAGTGGGAGTCCTCAAAGTTTGCGGCGACATCGATGCAATGGAGGTTCTCCTGGACAAGCTGCTTGTGCGCTACGCGCTTCTCCGAAGGAGACGGCTTACTAGAACGAGAAGCATCTGCCTCGTCGACCTCGACACTGTATACGAATAGTGCACCCTTGTTCTCGGCCCTGAGTCGCTCTAGAACGGGAATGACCTCTTCGGCTTGATCTCCTCCAACGAACTGTGTCAAGAGTGAATATGCTGGCACAAGGGGAAGGGGATGAGACGTACCTGGTCAAAGAAGGTCACGCGTACTACCGCTTCTGCTATATGCCTGAGACCAGGAATAGCCATGAGGGTGGAGAGGATAGTAGGCGACCAGTCGACAAGGAAAGGGACGGAACAGAGGGAGTAGACTATGTACGTCCTCACAAGCTCCGAGAGTGGTGTGGAGGGGGGGCTATGCGATGCGCGTCCAACCTCTTCATGATGTTGATAGTCAGAATCAGCATAGATGTTGAGTCCGTAGAGAGACACGGTAGCAAGCGTTGTGGATACAAGGCCAACTGTGGCCAGACGGTAAGGTTTGGAACGGCTTCTCGGTGTGGGACTACGAGTAGAGGCAATCGTGCGCGAGCGAGGTGTGGGTGTAGAAAGGATGGAAAAACGAGAGAACCGAGATGCGCGTAAGAACATGGAATGTGAGAGAGACGGACGTTGGCGGCGGAGGGGGAGAAGAATGGATGAGATTCAGAATGTAAGACTTCATGCTATATGATGGCTAAGCTCCGATGATGGGCGCGTTCAACAACGTCCACCAAAGAACACTGTCCCTTGAACGGATCTCATCCGGACGTACGGCTCCGAGCCCCGAGTCCATCCCGCCAGGCGTCATAAAAACCTGCTATCACTATGTATGTGGTATTGTGCTGCTGTATAAGTACATCCTATGGATCTGACTGTACTCGAAGAAATTCAAATGTGACGAGGATTTTCTACGTAGTGTGTCGTATATACGATACTGTTCATAATCCGATCATCATCTGGGCTGCCAATATAACTCGCTGAGTGCATTGCTCATCCGATGTCACTGCGATCTCCTAGATACAGAGTCAAGTTTAATGCATGGTAAGTGAGCGGAAGATTTTCACATAGTCAGGGATTGTGAGATCTATACAGAGTGTAACCCAATTGCAAATCACTTCTTCCGCGAAAATCGAATGTCTTCCTTGCAATTGAACAATCCCCAGCGCCAAAGCCAGAATGAAGTGGCGGAGAGACTGCCAAATATGGTATCTGTAGCGCGCAACTTGCAAAGGACCAGCTGCGTCAGGCTGCGCTTCCTTCGTCACTGCCTATCCCATCCCATTACCGCCCTCCCGCCGCTATCCAACGACGCGTTGTCACTCTTTATCCACTCTTAAGCTGTGTCTTTGGCTAGCAAGACTCGGCAATGTCGACGACGACGGCGACGACGACTGCCCCGGTTGAAGAGGGCAAACTCCTCAGCGAGTCCTTGAGTACCGTCAAGATTCAGGTTCAGCAAATGAAGAGGCATCTGGTATGTACCGTCTCTGTGTGCATCATGTCTCGGTCTTGATTCTTGGTCAATAGGAACTGGACCAGCTCATGGACGCGCTCAAGAGCGCGAGTTTGATGTTGGCCGAGCTCAGAACATCATCGCTCTCGCCCAAACAGTACTACGAGCTTTGTGCGCGCCCAACCGTTCTTATCTCTGCTGTTCATGCTCATGCGCGCTCATAGACATGGCTGTCTTCGATGCTCTTCGTCATTTATCCAACTATCTATATGACGCACACGTCCAAAACCGACACCACCTTGCCGACCTCTACGAACTTGTACAATATGCCGGCAACATTGTCCCCCGCCTCTATCTCATGATCACTGTCGGCTCCGTCTATATGTCTATCCCTGACGCGCCTGTGAAAGAGGTCATGAAGGACATGCTGGAGATGTCGCGGGGCGTACTGCATCCTATCAGGGGGTTATTCCTCCGCCACTACCTCAGCGGTCAGACGAGAGATCATCTACCAATTGGAGACGATGCCGGGTGCGTCACTTATACCAAGGAGGGCTCAATTTGCTCCGGAACTGACCCTTCGTAGACCCAAGGGCAACCTACAAGACTCGATAAACTTCGTGCTTACAAACTTCATCGAGATGAACAAGCTCTGGGTACGACTGCAACATCAAGGGCACTCACGAGACCGCGAGAAGCGCGAGTTGGAGCGACGCGAGCTACGTATCCTCGTCGGCACGAACCTGGTTCGGCTCAGTCAGCTTGACGGCGTCGACCTGAAGATGTACCAGCAGAATATTTTGCCAAGTATTCTCCAACAGATTGTCGTGTGCAAGGATGTCATTGCGCAGGAGTATCTTATGGAGGTTGTCATTCAGGTACGCTGACTCGACATTGGTCTTGGGATGAGTCGTCTCATTGGTACTCTCAGGTGTTCACCGACGAATTCCACCTCTACACTCTCGGACCCTTCCTGTCTGCAACCGCACAACTGCACCCCAAGGTCAACATCAAACAGATTGTAATCGCGCTCATAGACCGTCTCGCAGCCTATGCGGCACGCGAAGCGGAGAATGAAGACCCCGAGGAGACGAAAAGACAGGAAGAAGCTGCTGCTCGTCGTCTTGCCGAGAAGGTCAAGCAGGCTCGTGGTGTACGGCAGAATGGTAATGGGGCCACCTCGCCACCGCCTACAATCAACAACGATTGGGGATCGCCGCCTACAAGCCCCGTCATGACTGAGAACTCCGAGCCAGCGACACTACCGGCGAACGGGAATGCTGAAGAGGGCGAGGGGGAGAAAAACGTGAAGGGCAAGGAGAAGGAGGCTACTGAGCCGGACCAGGTCAGGAAGTTCAGGGGTGTCCCGGAGAATGTGAAGCTGTTCGAGGTGTTCTGGCACCAAGTTGTTGAGCTCATCAAGGTCAGATTGTATTCAGCCAGTCGTGTCGTTGAATGTTCACACCCGTATGCCAGGCCCGCCCAGACCTGTCCATACAGGACATCACTGCCCTCCTGGTCTCCCTCACCAATCTGTCATTAAGCTGCTATCCAGATCGACTGGAATATGTGGATCAGATCCTTGGATTCGCCGCTGAGAAGATCAAGGAGTTCACTGATAGGTAAGTGTGTAGTGTCTCAATTGTATGGCGAGGTTTTGACAGGACTCTCTGTAGCCCCGATCTTCACCACCCTCAGACAACTGCCAACCTCTCCGCACTTCTTCTGGCGCCGATCAATTCATATCAATCCGTGCTCACTCTCCTCGCCCTACAACAATACACCGCGCTCCTCACTCAACAGCCCTACACCACCCGGCGGACCCTCGCGCACTCACTTATATCCTCTGTGCTCAAAAATGAGACAGTCATAGAGACGCCAGAAGATGTGAACGGCATCCTGGAGCTATGCCATGTTCTTATCCGGGATCAAGCAGACGTAGGTACAGGACCAGGAGCTCACAATCAATCTTTGGGTGGCAAGGATCCGAGGAGAGGCCCGCACCATAATGAACGAGAGGAGATGGCAGAGGAGCAAGGCTGGGTTGCACGAATGGTCCACCTGTTCCGCAGCGACAACCCGGATGTGCATTTCGAGGTGCGTCCTTGAATTTTTGACCGACAGAATCCCTTCCCTCACCGGATGACAGATCCTGCAAACCGCGCGACGGCACTTCGAGACTGGTGGCGAACGAATGCGCTTCACGTACCCTGCCCTCATCACTTCAGCAATCAAGCTGTGCAGACGCTACAAGAACCGCGAGCATCTGGAGGACGAGTGGCAATCCAAAGTGGCAATGGTTCTCAAGTTCTCCCGGCAGCTCAATGCCATCTTGTCGAACAATGTTGAGGCACCAGCGATTGCGCTGCGTTTGTATCTCCTCGGGGCGCAGATTGCGGACGAGTGCGGGTTCGAAAACCTGACATACGACATGTATGTTGATGCGTTCAGTGTGTATGAGGAGAGCATATCGGAGAGTCGGGCACAGCTCCAGGCGATCACGCTCATCATCGGCACGCTCCAAGGCGCGAGGGTATTCAGCGAGGACAATTACGACACGCTCATCACGAAGGCAGCGCTCCATGGGGCGAAGCTGCTGAAGAAGCCCCATCAAGCGACGGCAGTCAACCTTGCGAGTCATCTCTGGTGGCAAGAAGTGCCGGCTGATGAGGAGTCTGCAGCGGACGCGGCGAAGGAGAAGGAGAAGAAGGGTGTTGCGAAAGAGGAAGGAGAGAAGAAGGCGGTGAGGCAACTGTTTGCGTGCGCGCAAGTCTCGTGGGCTAAACGACTCGTATACAGTACCCTCTGCAAGACAGCAAGCGCGTCCTGGAGTGTCTTCAGAAAGCGCTTAGAATCGCGAACTCGGCTACCGAAGAGATTATCACTATCCAACTATATTGCGACACCCTTGACCAATACTTGTACTACCTTGATCGAGGCGCCCCTGATGTGAGCCCAATACACGACTTCCGTAGCAGTCGGTGCTTTAACGTGTCTTTTTGCTTTTCAGATCACTCCAAAATTCGTCAACAGCCTCGTCGAGCTCATCACTTCGTCTATCGACAGCATCGCTTCGCCAGACGTGCATCCATCGCAGCGTGCGCCGCCTGGCCTACTCGAGGGGGTGCAAACCCCAGAGATGATCACTCGTCACTTCCGCAATACACTCATGTACATCCAGACGAAGAAGGCTGCTGTTGCCGCCACGGCCGAGAGCGCAGAAGCCGGTGCTACTGAGTCTAGGTGGGATGATGTGGACGTCGTGGGCGCGTGCTTGAAGATGGGAATCCCGACGCGATGAGTGATGCGCACTTGTATCCGAGCGTCCACGGTGTAGGAGTAGAGGCAAGCGCACTGCCGCGCTGATGGCGGAACAGGGAAGGGGGACCGAGAAATCGATGGGTTCATGAGGATCATACACTATGTTGTCTGTTGTGGCTCGGTAGATACCTATACGTTCTTCATGTGTATAATGCGCCACTTGCTATTGCTATCCCGCTTCCGACGAATCTGATGTGACACAAGTATTGAAGAGTCCTCGGCTGTGGGTAAGAGCTAATGTACAGGAGGTCTACACAGACATGTACTGGGCCATACTACGTGTCATGAAAAAGAAGACATGTTAGCGAGGAAGAGACAGACGATTAGGAGCATTACCTCGAGTCCCTATCATGCCCGTGCTCCTTTTCCAAGCGCTGCTCCAGCTTCTCGAATTCGTTCAAAGCAATGGCTTCTTCTTGATCGAGGATCTGTTCATGGGTCAGGAGATTGTCAAGACGCACGGATCAAACCGACAGACCTGCTCAACACCCTTGACCTCAGGGATATAGTGCATGAGCATGCGTTCTATCCCGCTCTTCAACGTAACGGTGCTAGAAGAGCATCCGCGACAGCTTCCTTTCAACTTCACTTGAACGATACCGTCATCCGTGAAGCCCCGATACTCGATGTCACCACCATCCTCCATAATCGCCGGTCGTACTCGCGTCTCCAGGAGCTCCTTGATCATGGCGACAGTTTCTGAGTCCGTGTCGAGGATGCGCGTGTCTTGCGGTCCGGCCGCTTCACGGTCCTCGTCCGAGCGGAAGAGTGCTTGTCCAGATGAGAAGTACTCCATGAGCATCGCGTACACCTCCGGCTTGATGACGGACCACGACGTTTCGGAGTCTTTGGAAACAGTGACGAAATCGGGGCCGTAGAAGACGCCGGTGACCCCTTCAATACCCATGAGACGGATGGCTAAGGGAGATTTGAGCGCAGAGCGAGTATCTGTGAACTCAGCAGTCCCTTCGCCCATGACCTCAACACCTGGTATGAACTTCAATGAATCCTCATTTGGTGTGGTTTCGGTCTGGATGAACATAGTGCGGGCTGTTTTCAGTTAATATTTGAGCATATCGGCTCAAACATATAGTTTACCTTGTTCTATCCTCCGCAGATATGACCTGGTATGTGCCGTACGCGTTGGAGAAGCCGTAGCGAATGTGAACCCATGCTGGAGGATAGCGGCACGTCGGGGGGAAGAAGAGAATTGTCTAGCTGCAAATAAGCCTCGTGAAGGCTTAACGCTTGGTCTTCGTGTAACCTGCTCCTTAGCAGCACGGGAGAGGTTACGCAGCGAGGACGATGCAAACGACGAGGAGGACAACATGGCGGTTGAGGAGGGCTCAGAGGTATAATAGGTCACAAGCAACGACCTAATAGCATTCATAATTAGTCATATTCCGCGTGACATCACTATCAGTCCAGAAATGGAATGGCAAGGGGAAAGCGGGCGCCTACGGCCGATCGTGGATGGTGGCCGCAGTGAATCACGCATGCTTTTATGCTCGCCACCCGCCACGATGAGCACAATGTCGCTCATTGCGAATTCGCTCTCATTGCCAGCACCAGAAACGGTTCTTCGTCTGCTTATTATTGCATCTCTTGCATACTTGGCATGGCGTGTTCACTCGCGTCCACGCCCACGACCCGTTCTGCGTTCTGTTGCCATCCTTGTCCTCGGGGACGTTGGTCGCAGCCCACGCATGATGTACCACGCAGAAAGCTTCGCAGCCAATAAATTTCTGACATATTGCCCACGCATGATGTACCACGCGGAAAGCTTTGCAGCCAATGAATTTCTGACATATCTGATTGGCTATGAAGGTGAGTAGTTTTTTGCATCGGGATTACAGCGGTCAAAGTAGCTGTCGATGGCTCTTGCCTTGAACTGTCTGTCCTGCGTTGACAGTGCACGGAGATAGTTTCCGCATACGATATGAGTGCGAGCTCCATGTCATTATTCATAAAATCCTTCAGGCTCAAAACCAATACCATCTCTGCTGAGCATCCCTCGCGTCAAAATCATCTACCTCAAGGAGCCGCCTCACTACCTTCGACGGCTTCCCTTCATCCTCGGCGGGCCTTTGAAGGTTCTGCGTCAGGTCATCAAGATTATCTTCATACTCACCGTGCGCATTGGCCATCCTCCGGAATTCATCGTTGTGCAGGTAAGTGGGACAACGAAAGTCAAAGGCCACCGGGCTGAGTGCGGATCATGACGGTTTCAAAAGCTAGAACCCTCCTAGCATACCTACCCTCGCGCTGGTCTGGTTTGTTTCGAGGATGAGAGGATGCAAGGTCATCATTGACTGGCATAACCTCGGTTACAGCATTCTTGCGCTGAAGCTCGGCAACCACCATCCATTCGTCAGGTTCTCCAAATGGTGAGCTTACCGTGCATAGTTGACGTCTTGATCACACATTTGCCGTTGACTAACTTGCCGTCAGGTTTGAACGGTACTTTGGAAGATCGGCCTATGCTCATCTGTTTGTAACGAACGCTATGCGAGACCACTTAGTGAAGGAATGGGGTCTGCAGTATGTCACATTTCTCCTCGTTGTTCTCACAGGCGTTCATTGCGCCCTCAGAGGTCATAAGGTCGTGCTGCACGACCGACCGCCTTCGCGTTTCCGCCGCGCTTCTCCCTCTGAATCACACGAACTCTTCCAACGCATTCTCCCATACCTTTTCTCTGCCCCGGCATCAGCTCTCACAAACTTCTTGCCCAAGTTAGACCTACCATATTCTACGTCCTTTACTCATATTCCTTCTTCATCTCTCTCCGCGGCTGCCGAGGCTGTAGCATCCGGTACCGCTATAGACACTAACCTTGACTTGGGCCCATTCTCGGAAACTATCTCTATGCCTACCTTACGGCCAGACCGGACGGCGCTAGTCGTATCAAGCACGTCTTGGACTCCAGACGAGGATTTTGGGTTGCTCCTTGATGCTTTGAAGATGTACGAACGACGGGCAAGGGCAAGGGAAGGCCAGGAGTGCCGAGAGAAGTTGCCGAAGGTGTTGATCATCGTGACGGGCAAGGGTCCCTTGAAGGAGGAATACATGCGGGAGGTTGAGCGACTCCAGACAGGACATGGAGGGGGTCAGGATGGGGAAGACGGCCCATGGCGATTCGTGCGTTGCGTGAGCATCTGGCTAGAAGCCAACGACTACCCACTTCTACTTGGTACGCGTCGCTACTCGGCCCTATTCCTTGACTCCTGTACTCAGTGACGCGGCGCAGGGTCAGCGGATCTCGGCATTTCATTACATTCAAGTTCGTCCGCGCTTGATCTGCCGATGAAAATCGTAGATATGTTCGGCTGTGGGCTGCCTGTTTGCGCTCTGGGTTTCGCCTGGTGAGTATTGGACACTCTTTGCTTGCCTTACATACCTCTCACTGGCCGACAGCTTGGATGAGCTTGTAAAAGATGGCGTAAACGGGCTTGTCTTCCGCAATGCGCAAGAGCTAGCTGCTCAATTAGAGGTGCGAGTCATTCAGCAGGCTTGGCTACGCATCGTTCGTTCGCTGACCTGTTGACTCCAGAGTCTACTTCGCGGCTTCCCAAGCGCGCCGGCGTTGTCGTCGCTGCGTGCGTCGTTCGCGCGTGGTAACGCCAACACATCCGACAGCAGAGATAGCGCCTCGAGGGAGTGGGAATGGAGTACGTGGGCGGAAAACTGGGATCGTATCATGCGGCCGCTGCTGTTGCACGATGTTGCAAGCGAAGCAGAGCTGTAGCTGCTTCGTATCGTATGTATGACTACTCTCGCCTTGCATAAGGATTAGGAAGGACATCATCCGGAGTCGACTCCCTGCAGAGACCGTCCGAATCGCCCTCACCACTTGACGTTGCGTGAGGTGAACCACTTGATTAGTTGCTGTATGTGAGGTTGTAGATAGTGTCGGAACTATCAACGGTTGAGATACACACATGAGCAGTTTATCAATATGTCGTTCTGGCCTTAGCCATGACGTGCAGGAGGGTCCATTGAGCACGGCCATGCACTCTGAATCCTCTTGAAGTTACCGAACGAAACTCTTTGCCGGATAAGAGCAGTAGAACTTGGTAATGATAGAGCCACTGGAGCAGGATGGTTGCAGCTCACTGTTCAGCGCACTGTCGCATTCCAATCCATCGGGCTCATTCGTAACAGATTGCATGGGACAGTATATTGCATCACCAACCTATCTCATGACAGCACATGCATAAACAGAAGTACAGCGTTAAGATATGGCACAAGAGAAAGGGCTATGAGGGCTGGGGATATGCTGTTGCAAGGGCAGCAGCAAGCTCGCGGAGACGGGTAGCTGGGATCAGCATCATACGCCCGCCGATATCCAGACCGAAAGAGTCCGCTTCCCTCGGCTTCGCATGCGTGAACGTGTAATCCAGTGTGTGCAACGCAAACTGATTACGGACGTCAACGGAAGGTAGGTTTGAGAATGAGATCGTGGGTGTGATAATCGAACGGGTTCAGTGTGAACACACCTTGCGGATGTAATCGTCTTCGGGATGAAATGGGTAGATACCTGCGGCGGGCGGGGGGTTGGACTGCTTTTGACGCTTTGTGCGAGGCGAAGGAGCCTGCAACTCTGCGGCCTCCTCGGCTGTTAGACGGTACACACGAGAGATGACGAGGAAGTGCTTGAAGTCATAGGGTTCGTTCTGTGAGCGATGTGAGTGAGACGAAACGGTCCTGACAAACGTAGGCAAATGATACAGAATGAGGATAAACACGAAGAGACCTAGGGCACAGAAGGCGCAGATATACCCAAGACATACCTCGTCAAGGGCCCACTGAATCTCATCCGCAAGCATCCGATACATATGCGGCACTACCTGGACCGGCATGTTGATGAGGCGTTCTGAGAAGATTAAGCCGACATGTTCGGACGAAGAGAGGCCTGCTGTTCCTAGCATTGCTTGTAGCTTGGAGTGTAGAGCGGTGTCTGCCGAAGACTTCTCCAGGATATATGCGATGAGAGTCTTGATGGATGGCCGGTCCTGCACGCAATAGATGGTCTTCTCCATAGTGCACCAGATGTAGCAAACAGCATACCTTATGAACATGCAGATTGAGCACTGTGAGGAACGCGTATGGATCGCTTTCTCGTCCGTCGCACTTCACAGTCGTTCCAACGAGCGGTTGTGCGAGAATTAGGTCGGCCAAGTCGTGCACGGGGAGCAGCTGAGTATCAGCACCGAAGAGTTGGGTAATTAGTCGTTTTGTTGCGAGATAGTCAATATCTGCGTTGGGATCAAAAAACTCGAAGTCGACGTCGACGAGACTCTACTGGCGTGCAAATCAGCGCAGAGCGCAGGCGAATAGAAGGCGAAACATACGCGGTCGGAGTCCGACTCATCGTCTAAAGGCGCAATTTCAGATTGCTGCTTTCTTTTGGCCATTTCACGGTGGCAAGTAGGGGAAGGACAGAAAGAAGAGGCTCGAGTGTGCGCACCACGAGCACCTATTAGCAAGGTAAATCTACTCTTCTATATCAGGCAACTCAGACGCCGATCGGCTTCCCGGACCAATAAGCCGGCAAAGATCAACTTGACTAGTAAGTAGTTTGGATGGTGGTTCCGTCCTTGGCTTGAACCTTAACCTCGTCGTTCCTAAATGACACGCTATCGGCGGCGATTGACTGTGTTTCTCCCATTTGCTCTATGTGCCGGCTTAGTAGTCTATCTGTGCATCTCCTGGACGAATATCGACGCTGGTGGATCCTCTGTTGTTGTCTCTCCTCGCCCTTCGTACCTCTTCGACGCGTCCCTCTCTGGAGATATCTTGCAACAACAAGCTGTCTATGAAGAGTCTGATCTATTGAAGGCGCAGAGCAACCCATCTCTTGGCATGTTCTCACACATCTTTGTTGTCTCCCGTCCCACACGCCTAGACCGCCGTAGCACTATGGAGCAATTGCGCGCCGCGCTCGGCCTTCAATGGACATACGTCGACGCTATATCCTCTGATGATCCTCTCGTCGACGACATACACCAATGCATCTCGCTGACACGCAGGCACACTCGTGAACATCAGTTTCACTGGCCGTCTGGTGTTGAGGTTGAGGGGTTCGTCCGGTCATCGTTGCCAATCCCGTTGAATGGATCCTTACTTTGGAATTTTGCATCGACGCCTTGCTCCCACCCTGCACCAAATAGCAAACGTCCGTCGGACCCAGTCTCCGTTTCTCAAAACATGCTCCCGTCACCCTCCGGACCCGGCTCTTTGCTAGACAAACGAGCTCTACAGCCCCCTACACCGTTGACTTGCGCTGTACAGTATCGCACTCATGGTGTCAAATTCAAGCTTTCCTTGCTGCCGTACATGCTCCTTACTCCGCCGAAACTCGCATGCTGGTACTCCCATCTAGACGCTATATCCCAGTTTGTTGCCTCAGACGAACATCATGGTCCTGGCAACGCTGTACTGATCTTGGAGGATGACGTCGACATGGAACGAGACGTTGATGCAAGACTGCAAGAAGTCTGGGGTGTGTTGCCGACTGATTGGGATATTGTCTTCCTCGGTCAGTTGTCCGCCATTGGGGCTTGCGTCAAGTATATTGATCTCACTCGCCTTCAGGACATTGTTGGTCGAATGAGTCTCGTTACCCTGCGCTCCGTGACACGCGAGAGTCTAGGACATCTGGTCGCTACTCGAAAATGTCTATTCATCCCTCCTTCGCTCCGAAGTGCACGCATGCATACGCCCTCAGCTCCGCTGGGGCTCGTCGCATTCTTCTTCATCTCCTCTATCCTCCTTTTGCATACTCCAGGGCACTCGACCAGGCGTTCGCTTGGTTGATCCAGACAGGTCGCTTGAAAGCGTTTTCGATTGTACCGAGTGTGGTAATCCAGCACAGGATGTCGGGAAGTGATATTGACGGAGGTGAGAATGGACTAGGGAGCGGGTGGAAGGAGGACCTAGAGCATGGCGTGTTGACAATATAATGGAATGGACCTACATGTATGAAGTTGTTCCGAGTACAGGAGGCAAGTTATAGTACCAGACCAGACATCAGCCAACTGTTAATTCAACACGCGGGCAAGGTAACCCCCCAGCAGCCCAAACATAAGTGCTAACTGAAGCCAGAGAGCGAAAGACGTCGGCACGGGTCCCATCTTGACCGTCTCTTGCAATGCGGACTCTAGATCCCGCGCCATGGCCTCCATCCCGAAACGCTCCCTCGCTCTCCTGCGTGCTCTCTCCGCCAGCTGCTTCCGTTTGCTGTCAGACATCTCAACGATCTCGACTAATGCATCGGCCCAAGCTTCCGTGTCTGGACGACGGAGCCACCCCGTCCTTTCCGCTGCGGGAGAATCGACGACGCTTTCTGTCGGCCCACCGCTGTCGCACGCGAGGACCGGAAGTCCGCAAACCATGCCCTCGACGGGTCCGATACCAAAGTGTTCGTTCGCGGGTGTGTAGAGGAGGGCGAGCGTGGAGGAGGCGGTGAGCAGTGCCGAGCGTTGGGATGTGGAAAAGTTGAGCAGGAAGAGTATATCCGTTTCGCCAGACATTGCGTCGGGAATGGAAGGGAGAGGTACGGTAGATGTAGAAGGCGTCACGACAGAGTAGCTGAGCCCATGCAGTCTCGTGCTGTCGAGGAGGGTCTGTAGAGTCTTCACGTTATCCTGGAGCCGGGGATCGTAGCCGCCTACAAAGACCGATCAACCTGTGTACCATTGGTGGTAGTCATGAACAAAACCCTGACCAGCAAGGACTAAACGGATGCTCTTGGAAGTCGTTCGCGTTTGTGAGGTAAGCTTTCTTCGCAGTAGAGCAAAGGTGTCGATGGCAAGCGCTGCATTCTTCTTTTGCTCGAAACGGTTCAGCGACAGCAATGTCGGCCGATCTCTAACCTTCCAGACTCGTTACTACTGATGTTGTGAATGCTGATGTGTACACATACGATGACACTTGTGAGATGTCCGGGTCGTTCCTTGACATGTCTGGTGATTTATACGCAGCAAGGTTGATGCCGGGATAAACGACACGTGGCGTAGTCTTGACGGAGGGCATATGTTGCTTGAAGACGCGAACGGTAAAATTCGAGTTAGCAAGAATAGTATCAGCCTGCTCTACGCTGGGATGAACAGGAATCTGACTATTGATTAAGTATTCACGCACGGGTTGTCATCTCCTCTAGCAGATCCATCGGTAGGCGGTACGCACGCTTCAAGAGGCTTCCACGATGCATCTGGCCCTCAATGTATGCCCCTTCAGAAAGCAGCTTGTCCGGGAAGTGGCAATAGAACAAGACACGCGTACGGGCGAACGTGCGGAGGAAGGGAATGCACGTGGAGAGCTGGTCTACGAAGTAGACATCATAGGAGGGTGCGCCAGGGCGAAGCAAGTGGGCTGTAAGGTGGAGTTGGCGGGCATGGGAGAAGACAATGTGCAGCTTGCCCTTGATCGCGCGGGGAAATGGTGGAACGATGTGGTGGACACGAAGCGTTCCTGCGCACGTACTGTTCGAGCGGCTGCAACTGCAATTCCTTAACTGAAAAGGACCGTACCATCCCTGGCCTCTTCAAAACAATGTCCTGGGTCGTGATGAGAGGTGTAAATGTCGACGTTGTGTCCGAGTTTCTGTAGTCCGAGGGCTGCGTCAACGATGAGACGTTCGGCCCCTCCTGCTCGCAGTACCGATGTCAGACCCTGCACGGCGATTATGGGTAGACATCTGCGAACCTATTCCAAGGTCTGGATGAATGAAGGCAATGCGAAGTTTCCTTCTTGAAGCCATTTCCCGTAACGAATTATGTCCAGCTATTAAGCTGCAAGCAGTTCACAGTGGATGATGAACAAAAGTATCATATGGAAGAATCATAGTACAACTCCAATAAAGCTCGAAGTACTGGCAGACGGCATCTCGGCCCTAATACCCGGCCGATCACCGCTTTCAATCCCTCTGGCGCCCATACACAACTCTTACACACAGCAGCCACTGAAAAGGGGCCTCGGCTGTTAGGTTTTGTATTGTGAGACCCTCACAAATCGAAGTCTAGCCGGGCTGTGGGAAACAGAGGGGGTGACAAACGATCATTAAATCAAACAATTACTAATATTTTGCTGCCAGCTGGTACCCCGTCTTGCGGCGCAACCACTAGTACTGCTAGGATGGGCGGTCTCGCCTCCAAAGTCAAACTCATCCTCTATGCCACAGCTAAACTTGAAGAAACATATGATCTCCTCAAGAAGCGACTAGACACGCCGCCTGGTTTACCTGTTCTAAATCCCACTCTACCCCTCTGGACGGATCCTGCTGCTCAGATTCCTGTCGAGGACCCGGACCGCATACCGGATGCTGCAGACATAGTGATCATTGGTTCTGGGATCACTGGTACCTCGTTCGCGTACAATCTCCTCGCTCTTGAGAGCGGACTCAAGGTTGTTATGCTTGAAGCTCGCGAGGCATGCTCTGGTGCTACTGGGAGGTACGCCAGTCTTGCCGTTCTGAATGCCTCCATGTCTCATCACCTTGTGGTAGAAATGGCGGCCATATTAACCCTCCCCTATACCATGACTACAACGACTTGAAGGAACAGTATGGGGAGCATGCCGCGAAAACCATGATAGCCTTCCGCCGTGCCCACATCACGGAGATGTTGCGCATTGCGTCCGAAGAGGATATTCTGAAGGAGTCACAATGCAGGGAGACCGAACACCTCGATGTGTTCATGTGCCCAGCAGCATTTGCCACTGCCAAAGAGAATCTTGCCAAGTGGCGGGCGGATATGCCTCTTGAGTCCGATAGTTTCGTTTCTCACGAGCGTGAAGAAGCTATTGAGGTCAGTGTACACAACCACGCCCGACACCCCGCTAAACTTGTCTGCAGAAATTCCATCTCTCCGACCAGGTAGTTGGATGTCTATCTTATACCGGGGGAGCGATGCATCCCTATCGCTTTGTCACGTCACTTCTGTCTATACTCCGGTCTCGTCATCCAGACAGGTGAGCATTGCCCTCCCCAAACTTTATCGGTGGTTAACCTTCTATGGCAGCTTCAAAGTGTACACTCACACTCCGTGCACGGCGGTCACTACCTCGGACAACTACTACCATGTTCACACGCCGAGCGGGACTATACGCGCGTCCCATGTCGTCCACGCAACCAACGGCTGGTGCGCCCATCTCGTCCGCCCACTTCTCGGCAAAATAGCGCCCGCGCGGGGTGGCATGTCTGCCCAGCGGCCTGGCAGCGACCTCCACCCATCAACGCTCTCGGGCATGCGCTCCTTCGTATTCTATAGGGGCGTGGTGGGATACGATTACCTCACCCAATTACCCTCGGGCGAACACGAGCTCATGTTTGGCGGTGGATGGGCGACGGCGACCGATGATGAGGGAAAGGGTATACCGGATATTGGCATCGCGGATGATTCGGTGATCAATCATGCTGGGCAGAGCTACTTGGCGGGGGCGTTACCGCAGTATTTCGGCCTGAAGAACTGGGGGAGGGATACGACCCCGAGCTCGGAGGTAAGGCATTGGGGAGAGGGAAGAACAAAGGCGCAGTGGAGCGGGGTACTGGGTGTCTCGGCGGATATGTTGCCTTGGGTGGGACGGTTGCCTGCGAAGGTTTCTGGACGCCAGCCACCGAAGTCAAAAGCTGCACTGACTCTTGCAGGTTGTCTGCAGAATGGTGCCGAGTGTAAGGCACATTCTGCAACTCCAGGAGAGTGGTTGGCGGCAGGATACACAGGGGAGGGCATGGTGCATGCCTGGATGAGCGGGCAAGCGTTGGCGCATATGGTTCTTGACAGGGAAAATGAAGTGAAAGATTGGTTCCCGGATGTGCTGCGTGTTACGGAGGAGCGGTGGAAGAGGGCTAGCATGGAGAAACTCTTTCAGTATTTTCTATGAGTTCCGTCTTCGTTATATCGGTGGCGAGGAAACATTATTACGCGGTATACTGACATACCTACCCAACACATTATCCCAAAGGCAATAAGTACTGGTAACCATTGGGCGTATAATATGATTCACGGTGCAGTGACACATTGTTGCAATATACTGTGCTATAGTGCCAGTTGTACCCGCTGTGCGCGCGATTCACATCGTTCCTTGCAACACTGCCACGATGTCTTTCTGGAGCCGAGCTAGATATCCTGCCAACTCCTGGTCTGGAAGAGTTGAATGATCTAGCGCTTGTGCGAGTTGTGTGCGAAGCTATCAACACAGCGGATTTTTCGTGTACCACGAGATGCAATGAGCAATTCACTGTGTACCTGAATACCTGAATCATAAAAACTGACCCTTAGCAGTGCCTTACGCCGGACCGCAAGCTTGCTCGTTCTACTTTGTTGCTGATCTCGTTCTTCTTGGTCTGTGAGAAACTCGGCCACACGTCGCGCTTCGGAGACTACAGATTCAGGGAGATCCGCTAGACGAGCAAGATCCAGTCCTGTATCGAGAAAGAATATAAGATATGTATCTTCATCGTCATGGTCCAGGACTCTCACCATAGTGATCGAGATCCTCCGGCGCGCCGTCGACGATCCTGTACATGAGTTAAGGATGAAGGCCCAAGATCACAGTAATGAAACAGTATGAGTACTTGTAGTGAAAGCTCATGCCGAATGCACTGGCGGTCCGTCGTGATTTCTTAGGAAGAATTTCGTGTCAATGCATATATATATTATATTTCATACTTCCAAGATACCCACCTGAACAGACAAATGCAGACTGACGCGAGAGATGTGAGCAAAGCCTCTGAATATAATCACGCATACGTACTTTATGACAGAAGGTTGACGTGAGAGCGTGGTCGTAAGCTTATGGAAGTGTCTAGAGCGGCAATATCAGACCAGGAACAGCGGCCAGCAAGGGAAACAAACTCACGTTGCGAAGAAAACGAATGACTACATTCCAAATAATAGCGGTGATCAAAGAAGCAAGATCCGCATAACACTAACCTTGAGCCGGATGAGCTCTTCAGCGATCGCATGCGAGATTGCAACGCCTTCCCTCACAGACGTTCCTCGTCCGACTTCGTCGATCAGTACGAGCGTATTCTCAGTCGCAAGCCCTGCGAGCGTGTGAACGAGAGACATTTTCCATCGAACGATATTTTTACCAAGAATCATAGCTGACGATGCCATCTCGTTGGCAAAAGTGCTGAGGCTTTTCTCGAGGTCGTCGTCGTTTGATAGTCTCGTGAGCAATGCGTCGTGAATCCTGTGCACCGAGCAAGTCATTCAGTGAGCCAACTCGGCCGCCCAGGATGGATCAGCTACCTGAACGATCCATATTCAGCAGGAACGAAGCATCCAGACATGGCCATCACGATGAGAAGTGCGATCTGTCTGAGGTAAGTGCTCTTCCCTGACATGCTGACGTGCCCATTAGTATGGGACGAAATGAGCAAGTAAGAGGGTCAGACATACTTCGGACCCTGCACAATCTGGAAAGAGGATGCCTCGCAGCAGAATACATCGTTTGGAACTGTTGCACCTGCAGACTGTACAACTTCAAGCACGGGGTGACGACCGGCCTTGATCGCAAGCGTTCCAGTGAATTCAGGTCGTGCTGTATCCATCGTTCACTACGAGTAAACTCGGGAGCCATATGCATCAACTTACTGTAGTTTCGCACTAGCACGGGATAGGATTCAGTCTGAAATACAAGAGAACGAACAAGATCACGTACGGATCGAAGTATGAGCAAAAGACCATAGGAGGTCTAGTAAGGCAACCGCTTCGGATGCTTTGTACAACGCGCCTATGTCTACGACAATTTCCTCGGTGAGGTCTTGAATGATCCTGTATAACCATGTCTTAGTGTCTACGACAATTTCCTCGGTCAGGTCTTGAATGATCCTGTATGACCATGTCTTAAGTCTTAGAGAGGCCTGTACAGAGATAGGAGTACATATAAGCACTTATCACTCAGGATGAAGGTCTCGTCAAGCGCATCCTTCATCCGAGCGTTTCGCTTCTTCTGTACATCAGGCACCAGCTATGAAATTTTTCAGGGTTGAAGCCGATTTGAGTTGATACTCACTAGCTCGACACTAGAAAACACCCATCGCCCCTTCTGAGCTGTTACGTCTACGAACCCACGAGGGAGTTCGCCGCCCCCTTCCTCCAATTCTGTCCGTTTCAGGGCGAAGACGAAACCTGCGTCTGAGTCGCGGTACACAAGCGTGATGGGGAGTTCGTACTCCTCTACGAGGCGCTTCCGTAGAGCATAAATGTCCCCAACGTTCTCTTTGTAAGTTTCTCGTGCAACATCGAGTAGGCGATTGAAGTTTGCCTTGACGGCGTATACACGAGCGTTAATCGCATTGAGACCTCCCTGTCTTATGTGTGAACAAGATGATACCATCGTGGCAAATGTATACGACCTTGGCTGGTGCGGCTTCCCCGTTCAGACTATTGCAAACGAGTCTCTCAATCTTCTCTAATCGACCGTCAGATATCATCTGCGATGCCATAAGTTTTCACCCATCCTGATTCATGGGGGATAGCACGAACTACGCCAATTATCTGTAAGAGCTGTGATCTACAACCCTCAAGTGCTTTTGCGAGCCTCGGGAGGCTTTGGACGATGTTACGCAGACTGAGCATCTGCGCGACGCGAGCCGATGAAACCTTCGCATTGGTGACTTCCTTGGCTTCGAAAGATGCCAACTACCGGGAGAAGCTGAGTAGCTGGGATATAGACGCAAACGGTTTGACACACGCACAGAACATATCAGTTTATCGAAGTCCATCTTATTTAATGACTTCAGGCCATGCTTCACTTCGTTGAAACGCTCCTCGGTTTGGATAAACTCTGTCGCACAATCATACAGTAAGAGAAGTTGAAGTGATCGTCTTGAATACCTTCTACTGCATCAAGTCGTGCTTCAAGTGCAGACTTCACTAAGACTTGTGGTCAGCGTACATTAATTATGGTATGCACAATGGGACTAACCTGTAATAGGAGCAAGGATATTGACCCTCAGAAGCCTTGCTCCCATGGCTGTATATGTATGATTGAGGAGACTGGGTGTATACAGTGAACCTGCAGCCCAACACAACCGGAAAGATCCTACCCGTAAAGAGAGTGAGCGCTCTTGCGGGTAGAGATGTTCCCCACGAGCTCCAGATTGCGCGCAGTGCTCGAATCGATCATCATAGTGCCTTCTACTTGAGTATACCGCATCAGCAAGGAGGACGCAGCAAACCGGATGTTCAGTCGGAGCTCAGCATGCTTGAACAGGGCACTTGCGGCGGAAAGTGCATAGTACCTGAACATAATGCTTAGCACAACCAGAGTGACAAGAATGGGCGACGATATCCACTTGTTAGACACCGCAACGAGAGTTGCGGCCCGCTCCTCATCTTCGAGCATGAGCTGGTTAACGAATTCCAAGCCTGCAGAGACGAACTGAAGCAGGGAGAAAGAGCCATGTGTGAACTGTTCGACATACCTGCGTTGTCGCTCCAATA
Organism: Lignosus rhinocerotis TM02; assembly: GCA_000743315.1. Taxonomy (NCBI): domain Eukaryota; kingdom Fungi; phylum Basidiomycota; class Agaricomycetes; order Polyporales; family Polyporaceae; genus Lignosus; species Lignosus rhinocerus. The sequence goes on along the minus strand of KN050016.1, from coordinate 47,440 downwards.
CTTGCGCATTACAGGCTCCACAGGAACCCCCTCAAACTCCTCCATGATGCACTGCACAAGCAGCGATGTTGTTTGCGGCTTCTTCCCACCAGAGGCAAGGGAGATGTCCGGCAGAGACAAAAAGGTGTCTGGAACAAGAATCATAGAAGGATGGTGCAGATGCATCTGGTGCAGTGTTTTGACGTAAGTAGGACAGTCTGCGAGCTGAGGGTAGCAAATGTCAGTGCGAAATAGCGTGGACGGATGCATACATGGACCTAACCTGTATCAAAGCGACTCTGCCTGTGTCTTTCTCCAGCGCAGCCATCCCGACTTCCCTTCCAACCCCACGACTCTCGATGACTGCTATCAGGTAGCTAGAGTCATGACGAGACGAATTAGCAGTTTGTGGGCGAGCGGTGTTGGGACGAGAATGGGAGGACCACGGCCGGGAGATGGCCGTGACCGGGAGAGAGCTAGAGGGACGAGCGGTGGTTGGAACGGAGAGGAGAGACATGGACGTTCAGGTTCAAGAAAGAGAGCAAACCGTTAATCCCTGTTAATATTACTCTCTGCATCGCGATCACGTGAGCGCGCGAGGGCGACTGAGCCGGAACGTACATGGTTTGTTATTACACTTCTTGGCCTCCGCAACACAACGTCAACAGAGCTACGCATCGACTTGCTCGTTGTTTGCCTTTGCATGCTCAATTCGTTTCTCTCTATCCACTTTGATCTCGTCCAAGATCTTCTTCGCGCCCATCTCCATCAGCATCCTCGCAAGCCTTGCTCCCACCGCCTCCGCTTCCTCAGCATTCTGCACGTATTCTTCTAAAAACTGCTCGACATGCCTCTCGCCGCCGAGTGATGTGACCGCACCCGCAATACGCAATTTCCCTTTTCTCGTCCCATCCGCAGCCTGTGTCTCGGTGAGTGTCGTGTATACCCCGACGGGGACACTGCACCCGCCCTCAAGCACACGCAGACACGCGCGCTCTGCGAGACACGACCACTCAGTCTCCCAATGTGTGATCGATCGGCAGAAGGCGCGGGCCTGCTCGTCGTCCGCACGGATCTCGATCGCGAGCGCGCCTTGGGAGACAGCATGGAGGAGCGTCGGGGGTCCGAGGTCCGCAGTAATGCGCGGACCCCATCCAAGGCGTACCATGCCCGCCTTTGCTAGGATGAGCGCGGCGTAAGGCCCGTCGGGGGCATCGAGCTTCGCCATGCGGGTGTTCCTTGCGGTTCAGAAGACGATCAGACGGAGATGGGAAATTTCAAGCGATAAATAGATGCTCACAGATTTCCTCGCTAGTGGCGCCAAAGTTCAGGAGCAAAGTAGGTTGAACGATCCAGCTGGCAATACATGAGGGTACTTACTACATCCTTGAACACGAGCTTGGGAAACCGCTGTTTAAGTTGCGCAACGCGGCGCACGCTGCTCGTCCCGACGACGCTCCCATCTGGTAGTTCTTCTAAGCTCGACCAGCTCTCTCCTTTGCGCACGATCAAGCTATCCACGGGATCCTCCCTCTGCAGCACTCCAGCAATCTCGCATCCTTCCGGCAGCGAGGTCGGGACATCCTTGAAGCTGTGTACGAGCATGTCTACTGCGCCCTCGCGCAGTGCAACCTCAAGCTCTTTCGTCCACAGGGCCTTCCCTCCTATCAGGTACAGAGCTTGAGACTGGTTGTGATCGCCCCCAGTTGTCATGAAGGAGGTCTCGAAAGTTGTCGCCGGGTGCTGATTAGTGAGTGCATCGCGGACGATGTTCGTCTGGACCTGCGCCAGTTGAGAGGCTCGTGAGGCGAGGATGAACTTGCGTGGAATCTCAGAAGCAGCCATACTGTAGGATGAGGCGTTAGCGAAGCAACGATGAGAGAAGAGGCCGGGATGTTTTATGCGAACCCACCCAGGCGCCATGGGAGTGAAGGACAAGGAGTCTTGCAGGAGATACCGCTCAAAAGCGGACCGGTATACTAGTGCATGAGATCCTTCCACAGTCAAGCTAGTCGCACATCCTCATATATCCCATACACGTCGGACTGTTCACACAGTCATGCGAGTGAGAAGTAGATTGATAGATGTACATTATCACGGAGGCTGTATGGGGCCCAATGTGTGAACACATACATACCTGCGAGGCGCCACGATGAGAGGGAAAATACTTATCTATTCGGAATCAGCAATTCCACAGCCAGCTCCACGATGAGAGGGAAAATACTGATCTATTCGGAATCAGGAATTCCACAGCCAAGCCAGCTGGACGATATGTAGGCCTGTGGCCGGCCGCACGAGTCACGCCGCGCGCGCCGAATAGTCAACGTGACCACAAGGAGTCTAACGCTCCATTAGTGCGACAGTACTTACAGGTCTGCCGCCGGTCATGTTAGTTCTACGCAAGTGCGACGCCAGAATACTGGGTATAGGGATGCGGCAAGGGACAGTAGACAATTAGACCGGGTACAACGAGCTACGTATTCCCTTGCGCAAATGCACTACCCTCTCTGGAAACGTAGCATTCCAGACTCGGACTCCAGACATACTCGTGCCTCAACACCGCGCTCAACACCCGGAACGCGCCCAGATCTGCGTACGGGACATTGGTACGAGGATCCAGATACTTGGCGACTTTGCCAGTAACTGGACATGTCAGGGTGGGCCGAGCTTTGAATGCACCTTAATGAGCTCCTTTGTCGCAGGATGTTCGTTTTGCAACTTACAGTAGGGACGACCTTTAGTCGTGTAGACACGTGAATTCTCCCAGTCGACATGATCTCCAAACATTGCTGTCATGGTGCTGGTCCAATTTGGCCGTGGTGTGTTCTCTGCCTGGTCGAGTTCATGCACAACATATTGCCTTGAGACCGTCTCCTTGCGTTCGATAGGTTGGCTGGGCGATGGAGGGATAGGATCGAGCGGTGGTGTTGTATACGTCGATGTGGACATGGGTTCCGGAATGGGGATCGACGTAGGTATGAATGCAGACGAAGGCATAGAAGTAGAGGTGACTGTAGTTGTATTTGGGGGTGCGGATATCGGTGTATTCCGAGTGTATGTAGGCGGAGGTGGGGGTGATGACCACTGATGTGATGGGAACGAGTGAGAGGAAGTCGAGGTCGATGGCGACTGGACAGGAGGTCCTGAGTATTGAGATGTATGCTGAGTTGGAAAACACTGCGAGGTGTGCTGAATAGGCGTGTGGTGTGGGACCGGTTGAGTAGGTGTATGAGGATTTGGCCTGTGCTGACTAGACGTATAACGAGGAGACGTGGAGGTATACAGAGTGCCAGTTGCATTGAAGGATGGATTACTCGGCGCAGGAGACTGAGGGTACCGGTAGTGGATATATGGATTAATAGCTGGTCGCGTTGCAGGCAGTGCGGGTGCAGGAGGCGGAAGCTGCACCAGCACAGTCACCTCCTCCTTCTTGCTAACCCACCTAATCAATGGACCCTGGACGCTCATTCGAACAACCCGCGCCTTCTTCCGCTTCTCCTCCTCAAGCGTGAGGTAGTTTCTATGTTCCTCGATGTTACCTTCCTCCATGTCGAGCGCGCGTGCGATGAGCTCTGCTTGTGTCGGTGCCCTGATCTTCATCCTGGCACGTTTGGGAGTAGACGATTGCTGGGTGGTGCAAACAAGCGTGAAGACCGTCACAAAACAGACCGGATAGTGGACATACCTTGCGAACCTCATCCCTCACTCGACTGACGGTCGCGGATGTGTTGGCCACAGTGTGTGTGCGTGTACTGTGCCGCCTGCCTTGTGCAATCGTCGTAGCCGATACACTAGCATCTGTGACCTCGACATCACCTTCTAAGACCTCCCCTGTTTCAGCGTCGACGGCGATTCCGAGCGAGACGCGTCTTTTGATCTTCTTCTCCACTTTCTGTTTGTCTGGATCATGAGGCCCTATGGCAGTAGGATTGAATGTCGCAGCTTGTCGCGCATGAGCAAGTGCAGTTATTCGTTCAAGGTGAGTTCGAGCCGTCTAAGGGGGGTGCTATTCGGTTATTAAATCAAGGGTGGTCGCACATCAAACTAAATGGAGCACCTTGCGACAGCGGGACTCTTCTTGACGGATGAGTTTCTCAGCAACTGCATCAACCTCTTCTTGCGCGCCTTCTTCATCGGTTGACTCAAAGTCGGACTCAAAGATGTCGTCTTCATCTATCGATAAATATGCCGTCAGGAATGGATTAGCAACCCCATTGAGAGACACATACCTTTGTCCAATGCAAAGTCCGCATCCTCTTCGATATCTATCCCTAGATCTTCTGCCTTGAACTCAGCGAGCGCGGCTTCCATACGGTTCCCAGCCGTTGATCTTTTCGAGCGACGTGCTACGAGCGAGTCGTCCATTTGAGGGCAATTGTCGGGGAGTAACAAGGCAGGGGACGGTTTCGGAGTTGGTCGAAGAGATAATAGACACGGCCGAATGTGCGGGAAGGAATCCCGTCTGGATAGTGGTGTTCAACAAGCGCAAACAACGCCAGAATTCCTGTAGGCGCTCGACACGCCCCTGGTCTTGTGTCAGTATTCGTTCTTGGGCTCACTTTTCTTCTGCTATCTATGCCTCGGAAACCCAAAACAATTCCTGGGCCGTCTAGGCTTTCAGGGATTCTAGCGCGCCTCACGCAGGAGCCCCGACCTTACCTCCCGAACCTGAAGAGCCTGAGGCTCACGTATGCATACCGCAACGATCATTTCGGTGCACGGTACGCCTTTTGACCCCTTATCGGATTCACACATGCTGATGGGTTTATACATCTAGGCATTTCGTGAAAGAAGACCTCCCGCGGATACGGTACGCGAACCCCGCCATCGACATCCAGGTGAATAAACTGCTCAGAACCAAGGAGGACACATGGAAGCCGGAGATGGTGGTTGAATTCAGTGTGTTTTCCACCTCGTCATCCCCATTTTGTATACTGACTGTCATTTGCTGTAGGGAATGGCTCAACGCACATTGTTAACATGGAGGGCAAATGGTCCTCAGCAATATTTCATGAGCTCATGGATCTCTCGGCAGGAGCCTGGTGGCAGCGGTGGAAGAACGAGCAAGCCGCTGCAGGGGTGCTTCCCACCCCACATCCACCACCAACGAAGAAGACTGGGGCAGCTGCTGTTCTGCCATAGCCCTGACCTCTCCGTACCTCCTCCACCCCTCCATGACTACCTCAACCCGAGGTCCCCCCACATCTACAGTATAGATTACCTGGGCTCGAAAGACTCCTGTTTCTAAACCCCTCATTCTGGTCTAATAACTGTAGCGTACTGAACGTAACGGCCGGCGAAATTGCTGCATAATTGGTCGGTCCTGACAACAGCTTTTCGCCCCATGCAGTAACGTCAGTGTTATCATGGGTGTACAACCTGTGATCACATAACACAGACTGACTTGATTGATGCTCATGACATTCATGACACCATCAGTACACGACAGATAAGAGTACAACCATTTAGGAGCATAGGGCTCAGATGGCAACCCAATTCGCCGCCCAAATGAGTAACCCGACCCCCACCAGCAACGCTGAGATGTCGTCAAAGAACACCCCGCCGATTTGAAGATATTTCAGCCCACTCGTGATGATTGCGGGTAAAGGGGCTGGGAGATGGGGCAGCGCAAGAGCTAGCAACATTGGCGGTTGAATCGGGTCCTACAACGTATCAATTAGCAACTATGAAAACGAAACCGGCAGTGAAACGCGAGATCAAAGGACATACGAGTTTTGTGAATATGCGCCATGAGTGCAATACGAGCGCAAGTGTAGTGAATGCCCAGAACAACGGCTGCGAAAGGACACAGGGAGGCGTCAAGCACAAGTGCTCATCATGATCCATACAGAGTGAAGACTCACTACTGCCTGGACACTCCACGCATCCTCTGGCGCCTTCCAGGCCAGCTCTGCCCAACGTCTCCACAAACCTTCAGAGGCAGCTCCATGGGTTTGCATCTCATGTATTTGGGGCTCCTTCCAGAGAACAAAGTACGCAAGCAACGCCCATGCACAGATGACATGGATAATTGGCATCAGTTTCTGGAGCAATGTCTTGGGTTTGGGAGGTGTGCTTTGAGTGGGCGCTGCTCCTGCTCCAGGAAACTGTAAGCCAGGTGGCGCGCCTGCGCCCCCTTGCTGCAGCGCAGACATGAGTGTCATCATCGGATCGTCAACTACAGAAGGCGCAGCGTTAGATGACGCAGCTGTAGAGAGGGGCGCAGTGGTGGACGAAGACGAAGACGAGACGCGTGGTCGTGGCTGCTCTGGACCAACACCAGGGAGGTTGCCGGACGCAGCAGCACCAAGAAGCGCATTCATGAATTGTTGTTGTTGCTCTTCGGACCAAACGGAATGATCGGGAGCGGCGGATCCTAGACCAGCTGCACTGAAGGGCGAGGAGTGCACAACGCTGGCGTTGCGTGTGCTAGGCGTGGACGTAGGAGGTGTAGGCATATCTGACGTCTCGCCAACAAAGTCGGTCAAGCCACGGTTGGGCAGCGAAGGAGCTATGCATTCACTACAATCAGAGCGACGTGAAGGGGAGCGCAATGAGTACGTACGGTCATGCAAGTAGGATGCTCCCTCCTCACCGCGGGCAGAGGTGGTGATGCGGGCAAGACGGTCTCCACCGCGAGCGAGAATGGCCTTTCTGCGGGCTTCTGCGCGTGCTCTTGCGTCGGCCATGGCTGGGAGAAGGGGGGCGAAGGACTTCGGATGTCGACGTGGATGGGGTAGGACAGGGTAGGACTCGGAAGTGCGTGCCACCGTTACTCGCGTAGATCAAACCCACGCGTGCGTCTATGTATCCACCGTAGATACATAGCCACACAGAAACTTTCCTCAACTTCATTCAACCTCTGGCACAAGTCTGCTATCATGAAAGAGTCTCCTGCTTCGTCAACCACGGAACTGTTTTATAGCTCCAAAGGTTTGTGATATGTCCTTCGTCAACCACGGAACTGTTCTATAGCTCCAAAGGTTTGTGAAATGTTACATCATCGTCGAGCCGCACAGCAGGAGAGTGTGTCTGATCATTGAGTGACTCGGAGGGCGTCCATATGCTCATCTCAAGAATGTGGATCTTCCTCTTGCGGTCGAAAGCTACCTAGATACGCTGACAGATATCGCTGAAGCTCTTGGGACTGATGATCTCTTGTTCTCGACGCAAGTCATGCAGATCTCTTCTATATGCTAACCAAGTTGACTGATGACCTCCTTTCAGGTATTCTTCCGTAATCGACCGACTCGAGAGTGAAGAGCTCGCTGTGACCCGCTCTCTATTACGGACCCGGCATGCAGAAGACGAGCTTACGCACTACCTATCATCCCTTGTGCACGAGCAAAAACTCATAGAAAAGTACATCTGATTCCTCCCCTGGTTATTGTAGTAACTTCAAGGCTTATTTGTTTCAAGATGGACCGAGTCTCTTCAGTCAGCCTTGGATGTGAATGGCACAGTTCCTGCACTGGAGCGACGGAAAGCAGCACTCACCACCAAAGCGAAGGAGTATCAGAGAGATCTTGATGATGAGAACAAGGTAGGCAACCGCCCCTCACTGACGTGAAATGCTGACCTCTTGAGAATATGCACAGTGTGATATGCCTGAAACACCGTCCCTCTCCATCACGGAACTGGCAAACTTCCGCCAGCAGCTCAAGAAGCAGGGGCATGTTCTGAAAGAGAAAAGAGCCAGAGTGGAAGTGTTCCAGGGACTGCCTCCAGTGTGTACTTTTACCATTTACTGTAGTTTTTGAAACTCGCCAGCTTACATCGCGCGCAGAATATTGATCTGGCCAGGAATGCGCTACAGGAAGCTAGAGACAAGCAAACGGAGCTCATACAGCTCAGAGAGCGGTTACTTGGGAAGATGGCGGATGGGGTTAATTGACTCCGAGTCTGAGGCGCATTGGCTTCAAATATTGAAATTTGTATGATCGTTGTGGTTGTCGTCCAGCACATAATCTTTAAATCGACGGCAGAATGCTGCTGCCTTCATGGCTTATTCGACAGATCTGTGTAAAGTACATACCTCGCAGTCTCCGACTGCCTGACTCGGATCAACCGAATCATCGGGCGCTTATGCGACGATGACTGCACTGGAATGCGGCCCATGCGTGAAGCACCGCTTCAACGTGGAGTCTGCACTCTTTCTCGTTCCAAGACCATCATGTCGGCCAAACAAGACAAGGCAACTACAGAACGACATGCACGCACACTCCGCGAACTTCTTCACCATCCGGATAACAAGACGTGTGCTGACTGCAAACGCAACGGTATGTTTCCCTTCAGGGTTGGGTTGGCTCTGGCTGATTGTGTTCATGGAGACCCTCGATGGGCTTCCTGGAATCTGTGAGTGTAGTAGCAAGGTCGACAAGGGAAATATCTAAGTACAACGAGATCAGGGGCGTGTTCCTATGTATACGATGCTCAGGCATTCATCGGTCCATGGGCACACACATTAGCAAGGTCAAGTCAGTGGACCTGGATATCTGGACTCCGGAGCAGATGGCTGTAAGTCATGATTCATTTCACCTCGTGCACGTAGTTTGACCATAAGATGTGCAGTCAATACAGAAGTGGGGAAACAGGAGGGCGAACCTGTATTGGGAGGCATATAAGAGACCAGGACATATTCCACGTGATAGGTGCGTCCCCCACCATGATCCCCCATGAGCCAAGCCAATCCGACATTGGACTGCAGCGATGTGGATTCATTCATTCGTACCAAGTATGAGTCTCGCCGCTGGATTCGTGACAAGGAGTGTCCAGATGATCCATCTGTACTCGATGCAGATGCCCCACTCCCGACCACCGCCGCCTCTTCACAAGCCGTTCCTCCCGCACAAGTCTCATCCTCCACACATACATCGCGCGCATCCGTGTCTTCTCCCAATGCCACCCGAGCTACCCATCCGCACAAGCTCCTTTCAACCGCCGTGGCTGCATCTCGCGAAGGCGCCGGATCTCCTCCTTCGGCTATAACCTCGCCCGGTCTCCCGCAGTTGCTCCCCCAGGTCGCACCACAACAGCCATCGCCATCGGCTGCCGTCGACTTGTTCGCGCTCGACTTCCATGAGCCGGTGAGCACGAGCCCGTCCACGACTCAGCCGGAGCAACCGAAGAAGGATGTCAAGGCGGAGATCTTGTCCCTCTTCTCGACCGCGCACCCCGCGGCGCACACCCAGCAGAACGCGTCTGGAGGGCTTGGAGGAGGGGTAGGTATGTCTAGCCCTGCCGCGCAGGCGCAAAATCAGTCTGGAGGGCTTGGTACGTTGGGTGGTATGGGTGGTATGGGTGCAGTGGCACAGACAGATCCATGGGGTGGGTTTGAGCAACAGACGAGTATGATGGGGAATACGGGTGTTGGGATGTGGGGCACGAGCTCGGGATGGAACCCCACCCCCGCGGCTGCACCCCTTGTGCCGTCGAGTATATGGACGACGCCGGCGGCGGCAGGCCAGCAGAACATGTTCTCGATGAGCGATGTGTGGAGCATGTCGACGGCGGGCGCCAATGGGTCTATGACCGCTACGGCGGCGGAGGCGCAGAAGAACCAAGATGCGTTTGATGATATCTGGGATGGGTTCAAGTAGATGCTGAAGGGACTCAGGATCAGACCCGTCACGGATCGGGAATGGTGGAGATACCTGTTATGACCGTCAGATCGTACAACATATTTACCATTATAGTTTCGCTCGCGATGTGTTGTTACATGTTCGTACTGTGTAGTTGTACACCCCCGCGTTTCCCTCCTCTACTTTCTCCAAACGTCGGGTCACGCGAAACCGAGATCCTGCAAACTAATGATAAGCTTCTGTCACGGTCCGGCTGAGCAGCTGCAGGATGGCAACATGCCTTTTCGATGAGCTTCCGCGCAATGGGGTGGAAGGACTCTCTGTTCTCAGTATAAACTCGGACGGCCAGCGCCTTGTCCGCTCGGGCGACGGCGCGGAACGTCGGGCGGCAGAACTTCATGCGACCTCGGACGATGCCCGTCCCATCGGTGCCGGTGACCCACTTGGCGGCGGCTAACGCCCAGTCGTTGGCGGTGGGGGCGGAGGGATCGAGAAGGGCGACTTCGTAGAAGCGCCAGCGCAGCTCAGCGTTGGGCGTGCTAAGGAGGGAGTAGAGCTGGCCGAGGTGACCAACGTGTGATTGGGGAAGTGGGGCGTAGGATTGGAGACGCTCGAGGAACACCACTGTAGGTAGGGGTCGGTATGGAGAAAAACCAGGAATGGGAACATGGAAAGAAGTGAGAGGACTTGAGACGTACTCTTCTGGTTGGCGTTAAAGGACGTGATGTCATCCTGTTTGAAGGGAAGTTTGGAGACGTCGGCTTCGGAGCGGAAGGCGTCCCACTTCTCAGCGAGGGCGAACGCTTCGCGGGCGAGGGCGGTGTCATAGACCATTTCCACGGGAAGAGTGAGACCCTCGCCGTACAACCATTCCTGTATGGAGGAAGATGCCATTCAGCCTGAGTGCTACAACCGACAAAACCGTGACTGGACAACGTACATCCCATTTGACGCTGTTGAGCGCCTGGACCTTCTCCTCGCCGCCATGTTTCTCCCAGTACGCATACAGATGCGTCTTCCACTGCTCGGTGGTGATGCTTTTGCCCATGAACGTGCTCACGTAATCGTAGATGTACGGGAGGAAGGAATCAAGTCCCCCGAGGATGCGCTCGAGGTGTAGCAGAAAGTTCGCGCCCTTCTCATACGGGATGGTGCTGTATGCGTCGTCTGGGTCTTCCCCGGTCTCGTAGTCGATGACGAGCCGCTGGTATTTCGGCTGCGAGGAGTATTGTTTGAGCGCATCGGAGAGGGATTTGGAGCCGATGAGGAAGGAGAAGCCACGGTCGGCAGGAGTGTGCAGGAGTTGGAGGAGGAGGCGCTCGATATAGGTCGTCCAACCCTCGTTGAGCCAGAAGTGAGTCGAGTTGGCTTGGCTGTTAACGCAATGGAGGTTAGGAAGGGACAGATGGAGGGTGGCGAGACGGCTCGTACGTCACGCCGTTGCCAGTCCAGGAGTGTGACAACTCGTGCACCACCACATCCACCTATGCGCATGTGTTAGTGATCAGTGTACTGCGGATCTGTGTATAGTGCACACCAATGTACGATCGCCGACGAGAAGAGCTGAACCAGGAGTGGTGAGCAGACACGTTGTAGTGACATGGCGGGGGAGGATACACACTCGGTGTAAGGAACGTCAGACATGAATTCTCCATACCACCGTATGGGAAAGATGGGGGCAATATCAGGACATCGAATACACCGAATCGGTATGGTGGTAAGATAGTTTCTGCAGTCGTCAAGAATCTGAACCAGAGTTGGTATTCATCGGGTGATTTGAAAGAGAGAGAGAGAGTTGTGCACGGACCTGCCGACATCCTCGCTGAACTCCCAATGGGCAGCATCGATGAGTTCGGGCTCGGCCCAAATACCAGTTGACCATTCTTTGCCTTCGACCCTGGGGAGAGGGCGGTAGCGGAAGTTGCCTACAGCAATCGCGATGAGGTAAGGAGGGATCGGGACGGGCTGTCAAGGAGAATTGAGTACAAAAATACGAGAGTACGGGAGCGAGGAAACCGGAAAGGGATGTACCTGTTTGTACTCATATGTGACGACATCCTTTCCAATCTCCCTGCCGTCATGCGGGGGACCGTCTGACGGAGGGGAGACGCGGATGGCAGAGAGAAGAGCGGGGAGGACCGATGCGACCTTCGCGGTGTACGTCTGAAATTTCATGAGTGTCTGTATCCTCCGTTCGAGATGAGAGAAACGGCAGGCTCACAACTTTAACGGAGGAGGAGTCTTGCAGCGGAGCCATACTACGGGCGTAGATAGGCTGGCACTGGCTGAACATAAACGGGAAGGTCTTCCCTTGCGTCTGCCTAGCATAGAGGGTGTCTAGCGTAGGGATCGGTGTGTATGTGATAGACGAAAGAACATACTCCTTCTTAAGCCATTGCACGGCAGTACAGTCCCTGGTTGTACTGTAGAAGATCTGGACGCGAAGCTGATCGCCCACCTTTCGAGAGGGTGGAAGGGGGATGTGGAGCGGTCTACCCATAACTGGATGATTGGGCCCGAGCTCGAACTGTCAGAATTACTGGTGAATCTGAGGTTCACAACCCAAATATACGATAGTATGCAGAGCACTCACGTCGCCGGGCCTGTCCTCTATGATAACCTTTGTAACAACTAAGGCGACGGCATCAAAGCTGGGAGATACAAATACTAATATGGGTTCTGCGGATTGGTAGAAGAGCATGGAATTTGATATGGACATACATGACCTCTTTGACGTTATCCTTCTTGACGCGGAGGAGATGGGTGGCAGAACCGGAGATGGTTTGTAGCTGGAAGTCGATCGTCCAGTCAAAGTCGATGTGCTCGGAGGCGATGTCCTGCCAGTTGGCTTGTGTGGCTGGGTCATATGGGAGATCGTCAGACATGTTCAATACTGTTTGTGATTGAAGGTCGCAGTTGATGATTCCAGATCAGCCGTCGTACTAGGTATACTTAGTAGAAGAGGTGTTTGAGATCTTGATCCCAGGGCTCGATGAGCCTCATATCATCCCATTCATAGCCGCCCATCGTCAGGAACGCTGAGGGCGCTAAATGTGGTGGAAGAAGTTTGGCTGAGACTCGAGTGCAAGAGACGATGGTCCGCAAGGCAGACAAGATTGGTGCGCTCAACGTGTTGCAATTCCATCCAGCTAGACTGATTGATCCATGCAGGCTCGCTACTCTTTTGCCCAGATTGCGGCACGCTTCTCAATCTCCCCCAGGATGGCGAGTTCGAGGTCACCTGCGAGCAGTGTGGGCACGTTGAACCTGCAAGTTGTGCGTGCCTATCCCCGTCGTGCATTCTTTGACGTTATATTCACGCATGGCTATACGAGAACCAGCTTATGAGAATATCGAGATCGTGACAAAGTCTCATCCCGAAGCCTTCCCATCTGGGCTGAGGCAGAAGCGCAAGACGCAGACCAAGGTGCATGCAGCAAACGAGGATCTACTCAAGGTCGGATATGAGATTGGTGGGGCAGTTAAGCGGAGGCTGATCCGGCTATTGTGTTGTAGGTTACCGAGAAGTGCCCGGAGTGCGGACACATGGAGGCATACTCGAAGGAAGCACAGGTATGGCTCTTGCGCGTAGTTTTGCGTACAGTTATATGACCGAGGTGTCCAAACATAGCTTCGGAGTGCGGACGAGGGTTCGACCATCTTCTACACGGTACGTATATGGAAGAATCAGCCTGCGGAGAGGACGGACTTACGGAAGATGTGTTCCGCAGTGTGTCAAATGCAAGCACGGATGGCGAGTGAACAACTAGACTACAGCCGCGCCCATCCCTCGTGTTCCCGATCTGGAGGGGTCGCGTCCGCAGCGAGACGAATGGAATTGTTACACGTATACCCCGACAGAACAAAAGAGGGCTACGACGCCAAACCCTCCCAAAAGGCTTGCTGTCGCCGCGACGGAGAGCTCGCGTAGTGGGAATTTCTCTTTTGGCAGTCTGTGGACGCTCGGGGCGGATGGGGTTGGATTGTAGTATAGGAGGGAGAACAGAGAGGGAGACGTACGTGGAGAAGTAGAAAGCGAGTGCGAAGGTGGCAGTGAGGAGAAAGAAGGCGAGATAGGGAAGGAATGAGACGGGAATCGTGGACGAGAAGTGAGGAGTAGTCTTGTGCAATTGCTGTTGAAGTGTACGGGGTGATTAGCAATGGCAAGAGACGAGATGTAGGTGAGGTGAGAGGTGGCGTGCCTGGATGGACTGGTAGTCTGTCATGATGGAGATATCTGGGGAGGTACTGCACGAAAATGAGGTGGACTCGGAGGCTGAGGCTGAGGCTGAGACTGCTGAGACTGAGGCTGCTGAGACTGAGGCTGCTGAGTCGACCAAGGCTGGACTGTTTGTCCTGCAGTGAGTGACTGTGGCACTGGCGCAGCGCGTTGGGTTGTCTGACGTACTCGTGGCACCTCCAAACACGCGTCATCAAAGCCCATATCAACCCTCCCGCACCCTCTCCCGTCCCCCTCTTCCCTCTCATCCACGACTACCATCTTTCCCCTTCCCTTCTCATTCCAACCTCAACGACCCATTCGACGACCAAGGTCTGTTCCTTGTTATCTCTTCAATGTCTAGGCCCGACCCTCATCACGCTTTCCACTCGCCAGATGTCTGCTTCGCAAAAAGTTCAGCAACATCCTGCCTTCATTCAGGCTCAAGACAAGGCGAACTACTACGTCAACCAGATCGACAAGGAGGTACGGACATCCCTCTTATTCCCTTCTTTTTCCACGCGGTCAGCAGACGCGAACAATTTGGCTTATCACACGACTGCTATTGCCAGCTGTCCAAGTACCCCGCCTTGAACACGTTCGAGCAGCGCACCCAAGTGCCCAAGAGCTACGCTTTCCTCGGCGCCGTCCTCCTCCTCGCCATCCTCCACAGCGTCAACGCATTCGCGTCCCCTGTCTCCAATCTCGTTGGATGGGCTCTCCCCGCCTATCTCTCCGTCAAGGCTCTCGAGACTCCCGGTCACCAGGACGACATCCAGTGGCTCACCTACTGGGTCGTCTTTGGCTTCTTCACCTTCCTCGAAAGCTTTGCTCTCCGTCTCGTTCTCTACTACTTCCCTTGGTACTTTGCCTTCAAGAGCGTCTTCATCCTCTGGCTCCAGCTCCCCCAATTCCGCGTGAGTTTGTCATGACCTGTCTCACGGCGCTTGTCGCTTGCATCTTGCGTCATGACTGACCTGGTTCGCGTGGCATGTGCTTTTATTTCTCTGCCTCTGCCATGCGTCGTTCATCACACAGGGCGCGCAAACGCTGTACGGTACCGTTGTCCGCCCGGTTTTTTCCAACATCAGCGGGAAGAGTAGCAGCCTCGCGCCGACCCAGCACGAGCCCACAGTGACTGCCGACGGTCTCCGTGAGCGCGTCGCTGTTTCGGAGTAAGCGCCTCGGTTGCGATTCCTCCTCTGTGGCGCTCGAGACTCGGCTGGGTATCGAGTATGGCAGAGTCGCTCTTCTAGACAGACACGTATTCTATGACTTCCCACTCTCACTCACTTTTCGCCCGGCACAAACAATTCGTATTGATAGTACCCGAGATGTTCGAAGGGTCTGCTTGCTAGCGAGAAGAACTTTCTGTGATTAACTGATTTGTCCTTTCGTTGTTGATGATGACTGCCTTGTCTACCTTATGACCCTACATTCTCACCGATGTATTTCGCCCAGGAATGAGTACTGAGTGGTGATGACACCAGCTGACATATACTGACATACGACGGGGAATGGCTGCCGTCGCCACATCAATTAATGAGCAGGACATGTCAAGTGGTGTGGAGGTCGACGTCTCCAAGACTTGCCCCGATTGCAAGATTAGACTATACAAGACATACTAAGTATTCCCGCCCTATGGTGGAAGAATGTTTGTCAGTTTGGCCATGATCAAGCTATGTACCCATATTCTTCCCTTTGAAGGATTGAATATGTATCGAGAGTGGAGACCAAGGTTAGAGAATGCAGAGTAATTCGAGAGGGTGAATTCAGAGCTGTGTACAGCATGTCAATAAGAGTGACGGTTGCTGGTGGCGGTATCGGCGGGGTTGGATTGGGAAGGACGAGAGGGGAGATGTCGGTTGCGGTGGTGATGGACATCTGAAGTATGGAGAGAGGGAGTCGCTGGAGGTGCTACGGTCAGGCACGGGTTGGTAGGGATCTGACAGTTGCGCCTCTCAGCTGTTCTGCTTCGGGTGGCAAGCGCGTGATAACAAGCGTTGGGGCGACGGGAGTTCGGCTGGAGCCTGGCCAGGGCGCCAGGGTATGCAGCAGACGCAGATGGAGTGGACAAAGGGAGAGCAGGATGGGGAGATGTGGATGTGTTTATTTGGGGATGAGGAAGCATTCATGCGATCTGAGAAATGCAGACGATCGTTGTCGGAGGAAGTTCATGGTCGGAACTTGGGTTGTGTGGAGAGGGATAGGCAAGTGCTTGAGATGAAGAGCAAGCTTATGGATGGATCAGTTACAAACAGAGTTGAGAGGCTAATTCTATGTGTCGGGGATCGGAGCTGGTGAGGACTTGGGGCATGGGCGGTCGCACGATCAGTAGATGGGTGCGTTCGCGCCAAGGGTGAATGGCAAGTGTGGAATACCTATGCTGAGATTGTACTACATAGCGAGGGTACGATTGAGATGATAGAGCGAGAGTGAGTAGAGTATGCGAGGATGAGGAGAGAGTGGGATGAATGTGCCTCATCTGGATCCTGTTCTGATGGGGACGATGAGCGCCCATTGGGACCGGGTCACGGGAGGTCACGGGTGAAGAAGCGCTCGTAAGAAGGGCGGGCGCTCGTGAGAAGGGCGATAAGCGCTGATCGATATCTGAATACTTGGAGAGAGCTCTCAGCCTTCTTAAATATATCAGTTCAATGCCATACGCCCGCCCTCCCCGCTCCTCCCCGCCCTCCTGCCCCCTTTCATCCTCAGCCTAGGCTATATCTCCCACCCCGACATCGCCCCAGACACAGGCGTCGTCCGACTCTCCTCCACAGGCCTCACTTCCGACGCTGTCTGGTCTCTGCCTCCTCCACCACCCCCCAATCCTCTCATTCCTTACCACCCTTTCCCCTCAGCCTCTGCCTACGACGACCTCCACTCTTTCGTTCGTTTGCTTCCGTCCTTCCCCTACCTCCTCTCCCTTCCCGTCGTCCTCCGCGAGTGCTAGCTGCCATGTCTGACCGTCCACACCATCACAGCCCGCACGATCACGACGACCCATACCCTCACTCATCTCCTCACGCTCATGCACTTGCCCACCACGCGACACACCCAATCGGCAGACAAGAGAAGGACCATGAGCTATACATGATGACAACCTCTGCTCGCTCTCCACCCTGCACTGACGATGCCCCTAGCATCTTACACTCCGTCGAGATCTTTGAGCAGTATCGTGGCTTCAAGGCTCTATACTACAAACCCATCATCCAGGTCTACTTCTTGGGCTTCGTATGCTTCATGGGACCTGGCCTCTTCAATGCCCTCAATGGTCTTGGTGGAGGGGGGATGGTCGAACCTTCTACCAGTGCAAACGCCAACTCAGCGCTCTATGCCACTTTCGCCGTCGCCGCTTTTTTCGCCGGGTGAGTACTGCCTTACTCCCCTTCTCCTCCCGTTCGGGGTCCCTGCCTTTCCTCTCCCTCTCGAGGCCTGTCCTTCCCCGCCTCAAGGTCGGTCGAGACTCGGCGAGCCTACCGGACCGTTCGACTTTCATGTTAGAGTTCGGACTGACTCTCCTCTCAAGGTCGATAAACAATGTCCTCGGTTCCAAGCTTACCCTCCTTCTTGGGACGACTGGCTATGCGCTCTACATCGGCTCGTATCTGTCCGTCTTCTTCCTCCTCAGCCTCATCCATCACCCAAACTAATCAGCGACCAGTGCGTACAACATACATCCCGGAGCCGGCGCATTTGTTCTCTCTGCAGGTGCATATCTGGGCATCAGCGCTGGTCTTCTCTGGACCGCTCAGGGCTCTCTCATGCTTGCCTATCCCACCGAGGACCAGAAGGGCAAGTTCATTGGCATCTTCTGGTCCATCTTCAACCTTGGAGGCGTTGTCGGAGCTGCCGTTTCTCTCGGGAACAACATTGACAATACCGTGCGTCACGCTACTCTTTTTCTATCCATAACCCTGATCTAACCCCCCTACCCTTTTGCCCCACCCCTTTCGACTTAACAGTCCAACTCAGGTGAGCCTCCTCAGTTACCGCCCTTGCCGCGGTAACCTTCTTGCTGACGCACTCCTCTCACCTTGATTGGTAACCTTTAGTCGGCAATGGCACCTACGTACGTGGTCCAGCCCATTAACCGCCGAAAACGCTCCGCGCTGACGCTGCGCTTCACGTTAGATCGCGTTCCTGGTTCTCACTGGTATCGGCGTTCTCATCCCTCTTCTCATGGCCAATCCTGCCAAGATGATCCGCGTAGACGGCACCCGCGTCGTTACTCCCCGCCACCCTTCCTGGAGGAGCGAGTTCTACGGTCTCTGGATAACCCTTCGAACCGATCCGTGGATTGTTCTCCTCTTCCCCATGTTCTTTGCCAGTAACTGGTTCTACACTTGGCGTGAGTTCCACGCTCGCTATTCACCCCGTGGGCTAGCCGCTAATTAGCTTACCAGAATTCAATGACTACAATGGCGCCCTCTTCACCATTCGTGCAAGGGCACTCAACAACCTTATCTATTGGCTCTCACAGATCGTTGGCTCGGTCAGCATCGGCTTCCTCCTAGACCAGCGCGGTCTTTCCCGACGTCTTCGAGCATTCTCAGGCTGGGTCGTGCTCATAATCATGGTTTTCGCCGTCCACATATGGGCATACTACTACCAAAAGTTAGTTCGCTTCTTGTGCGAGTTTTTCCACTCAATTCACCCCTCCGTTCACAGAGGCTATACTCGAGAGACGATACAGGACAAGATTGACATCCACGAGTCCCCGTATGTGAGCCACCTATGGCTCTACATATTCTGCGGCCTTCTGGATTCCATGTGGCAAACGACGGCGTACTGGTTCATGGGAGCCATGTCAAATGACCCCGCGAAGCTTGCAAACTTCTCCGGATTTTGTGCGTGCTTCGACCATCCAACTTTGATCCCCCGCCATTCTTTCGCTCATGTGATTCCCCGCCATTTTGCTGCTCATCATGATCCTTCTGATGGACGCATGACTCGAACGTTCTTGTTGGCCCGATTCATCATGCAGACAAGTCACTGCAATCCGCAGGTGCTGCAGGCGTGTGGCGCGCAGATGCAGTCAAGCTTCCGTGAGTGTTGATATGATATAATGTCCATGTGTCCATATGGGTGACTGACGTGTTGGTCCGTCGGTGCATATGGTGCTTCCCAGGTTCATGAACATGTTCATCTCGACATGGGTGCTCCTCGTTGCAGGACTGATCTTCGCGCTCCCCATGATCCATATGCGAGTACGAGATACGACCGAGGAGGCCGACGAGACTCTGTACGTGTATCCTTTCATCTTCTGGCTCTGTTCGTCTTGCACTTCACTGCGCATCCATCTCTTCCTCGCGTTTCAAAGAAGGTCCTCGATTTGGGACTCCGCGAGGGATGGTTATCAACATGTGATCATTCTCATCATCCCCTTTGTTTATTCCTCTCTTCCGCTCCTGCTCCATGCGTTGAGAATGATTCTGCCGTTCTTGTCTTCTCGTTGCGCTAGCTGACGTCGGCTGCTTCACTTCAGTACGTACATCAACTATCCGAGTGAAGAAGAAAAGCAGCAACGACGAGATCAAAGAGCATGAGCCTCGAAGGCACTAGGCTCTGCACGATACGCCCTGCTCGCTCTTTCGCATGGTCTGCACTCTCTGTCTCTTATTCATCGCCTCTCCACTCCTCCCGCGTGGTTATGGTATGGTACTGCCTGCCCCGCTTGGGTCATGTGTGTCTTTTATCGTCGCTGTCGGTCTATCAGTCTTGCTGTTATTTTGTTGTATATCTCTCCCCACTACCACTAGCCTAACAGTCGCCGTGCTTATGCTTTGCGGCTAATATTTCGTGCGTATACCACACGGTGTACTTGTATCACAAGTTAACTAGCTCGGCGGATTGACATGTTTCTCCTCTCGCGCACCCACGCCCCACCCGTTGAACCCCTCCTTTCCGCGCCTTTGCTGTACATGGCAGTACATACTCCCCTCTGTGTCTAGTCCCCGACACATCCAACGTCCTCCATGCGTTCCAACGTTCACATTCAGGTTCGAGATGTATTTCTTCCAAACTTTTTTGTCTCTATGCTCTCATAAAGGATGTACTAGTCCTCCTGGCAGCCGTGCGGTGCCGACCATCCTGCGCCCGTGCTCTCCATAAACCCATTGCTCCTTTCCCTTTCAGCAGCTCCAGCTCCATGGATTCGATACAAATAGCAGTCTACCGCGCCCAGGTCCTCTCCGTACAGTAGTAGTTCGCCTTGCAGATACCGATACGACGTGACGACACCTTTACGACGTCTCCGCCTACAACTTGAATCATGCCCGTTCGTCCTTAATCCTCCCTCCCTTCGCGAACCCCCTGGGTCCTCAAGGCCTCAGAGTCGGACTGCACTTGGATTGGCCGTGGTCCGCTGTGCTCAACATCGTCACAGGGCGATCTTGATGCAAACTCAATTTATGGTGCGGGAGCCTGGAGGCGGCGAGCCGCCACTCATTTGACCCCGTGTCTAGATCTCACTTCTCTGGGCTCTTAGTATCCACCACCCGACGCGATCGGGTCGGGTGGTGGGCGAGGCGACATTCGGTGACAGGTGGGCGGTGGGTGGGAGGTGGTAGGCAAGGGTGTCGTGGTCGGCGGAGATATTCCATATTGTGTGTGGCGCCAGTGAGAGAGGCGTAGCGGCAGTGGGCGTGTGGGGTTTATTCAGTGTGTGTATATACATCGATATTCCGGAAGTTATCCTACAGGCTATTGATACACCATGCTTATACGAGGAGTAGATGTGACTGTCCGGCATCGAGTTGTCGATCAATAGAATCCGGATAGCTGTCTGTCCAGACCTCGACGTCTCGACAGCAGAAGAAATGAATGCACTTGAGAAGTATCGGCTCGACCAGAAACAAACAACTTGGCGCGGGGCAGGGTTCGGTCGTCGATGTGGCGTTGCCAAAACCATGATGGATTGGGGTGGAGTGTTGTTGTACAACAAGTACAACAAGTCCACCTAGGATACTCATCGAGACAGGGATACATGATACCATGATCCTTGAACAGTGAGGGTCATCTTACCACATTGACACTAGAATATTATTCCTTTAAGGTATATTAGAAGTTATACCTATCAGAGGGAGGGCATCGAGCACGACAACAACTCTCAGAAACTACATATGCACTTGGCGAACGGCAATGTGGTCGTGGTTTAGCAGCGCGCGTCACTTCTGTACCCGCTGCAAGGTGCAAGGTCGTACCCTGTGGAACCTGTAGGAAACAAGGACATCTTGCATGACCGCACTCCATCGGGTGGCGAAGGACGTTCACTGTACGCTGTCACGCCACCACCCAATACTCCGTTACACTGCTGATTGCTGACCTGTTCGTACAGATATATACACACATGGTGATGACCACCTGGTGGATCAGGTGGTGGATGTGCGAGAAGGGTGTCAAAGTCGCAGCCGGAGTGTAGGGCGGGCTGATCGTCGGTCAGGATACCCTTGCCATGACAGCTCGCGCTCGCGACGCTGTCGTTCCATGAGCATTCAGTGACGTACACCGTGTGATCTTAAAAACTTTCCCAGTTGTGAAGTGTAACGAACCCTCGGTGTGCAGTCCTATTAGAAGAGGTACATATTACCTGAGCTCGTCAGCGTCCAGAAGAAGACGAGGCCAATTACCCGAGGTTATACGGGTCGGATCCAACATTGCTTCTCCTGTGAATCAATCGGTCATCAGCTCGGTCTTGGTCCGGTTGCAGTGGAGAAGCCCGAACACGATGATTGACTTGCGGTCGTGCAGGTTCTGCATGGAACTAGTCCCACTCGCTGTGCCAGATTCGGAGAGAAGTCTCTTGCAGCAAAGTTATTACGCGGCAGCCCAGCACAATGGTGCTTCCCCATTTAGCGGTCGAGCTTGATGATACACAACGATCCGTCCGATGTGGACTAGTATGGGCCAAGTGCGAAGGTCCTGAGAGAAGCGTGCAGGCTGAACTTGTAAGCGCGCATAGATGGCCACCTGTACTGACAGGGTCAGATGGTCGAGTCTCAAGAGGCAGCGTCAACGAAGCGATTGGACGAGGTGCAGGAAAGTTTACGAGGTTGAGTGGGTCGGAGTGTGCGATGCGGGTTGCGCTTCCTGAGGGTTGTTCTACTGAGGGGTTCGATCGGCAGTCAGGCACTGCCAGGACATGCTGACCTGCAGGGAGCAATAGCTGGTAACTAACCATGCAGTGTTAAGCCCTCTGAAGGTTCCGGTGATCCAACAATTTTGAGAGGGACGCAGAATGACCACTGACCATTCATAGGCAGGTAAGAGGAAGTTTCATTTCGATGCCAAACAGCGCCGATTGCCTCCCATACGGCTGTCAAACCCAGCGTTCAAAACCGTGGAATGCAGGAAATTTTGATCTTGTGTCATGGAGGACCAGGGGAGAGACGGGAATTGCGGAGCAGGAATGGCATATCCGTCGTTTATGTGGTGTCCACTGGTCTCAGTGTTTATGATATCGGGTCCCTAATGCTTCTAAATGCTCAGCGCTTCCATTGTACGCTACTTACGATCTAGTCCGTTGCAACAGAGACGGTGGTGTGAGTGGTCCGTGGGAGCTTGGGAGGGTTGCTGGCGGTCCACGAGGATCCGAAATACTCTAGGCGAAGTCATTGTCAGTTTTCGAAGCTCTTGTGTGTGCCATTTCTTTTGGAGGTCTGTGAGCTGGGTCACCGGCTTGCATATTCTTTGCATACACTGAAAGCTGCGGATGTGGGAAGCTACTGCACTTGCATCAATAAGAAAGTATACTGTCTTCACATGGTATTGCCGGATTCTGATCAGTGGTGTGTAATGTTTAAGGGAATGATAGGATAGTCAGTGACATACATATAACGGTACAATGATACAGAATCCACGAGCGAGACCGAGTGCACCACTGCCGACCCCAAGGAGACAGCAAGCTATTAGGCATACTAGGATACAGTGGTCAGGAAAAGGTCGGAAAGGAACAACACCAAAATCCACCTACCCTCGTGAACGTGCCCATAGTCATGAACGTCTCTTTCTTCTTCGACCCGTCCTTCGGAACATATAGAGACTTGACCGCATCACTCATCGCGGCCTTGCGCTTTGCCTCCTCCTTCACGAGCTCTTGTGCTACTGCTCGGCTCGCCGCTGATATACTTGAATTTGTTGTCGTTGGAGCTGGAGCTTGCTTCTTCGCCGGGGGTTCAGGCTCACCGACAGCAGCAACGGCAGCCTTCCGCTTCTTACTCTTACTCTTCGCTGGCTCGAGTAACCGCTTGGCTTCCATGGCGGCACGCATGTCTTGCTCGAGTTCGGACGATGGATTGAGCGTTAGGATGTCGGAGGCGC
This sequence comes from Lignosus rhinocerotis TM02, assembly GCA_000743315.1. NCBI lineage: Eukaryota > Fungi > Basidiomycota > Agaricomycetes > Polyporales > Polyporaceae > Lignosus > Lignosus rhinocerus. The sequence goes on along the minus strand of KN050016.1, from coordinate 24,340 downwards.
GGTCATACTTGGCACCACATTGTGGACACAGATCGAGAGAAGACCCATCCTTTGTCTTGTCCGCGCCTGAATCGCCTTCTGTTCTGGGGGATTTTGAGGGCGGAGTGGCAGAAACAGCTTTGAGACCGGCTTGGGAGAAGACGCAACCACATGACTGGAGGTAGACGAATGGTTGGGACCCATTCATCTCTTTGAAGTTGAGCGGGCAGACGAAGGGTGCACGGTCGAGTGCCGACTCGGAGGACGTTGAGGCTGTCTTGCTGGCGTTTGGGGTGAGCTTTAGAGTCTTGATGTCCTGAATCCCATAATTAAGGAGGATGCTGACAGTATGAATGAGGAAGGTACGCACCTTCATGCTCCGGATGTGCCCGCATACTACCTCACCCTCTCCTCCAAATGAGCTTCTGGACAGTAGAAACTCGAGTAAGGCGTCCTTGTTGTAGAGCTTGCCTAATGGACATGAAACTATGGGCTCCTGGAGCGGACGCTACCGGAGTTGGTCCCCAGTCAGGATGCAAGCCAAGGTGCAAGGGAGCATAGTCACATACTTTGGAAAGAGCACAGAAGAACCACATTGCACGAAGCTGGTTCGCTCTGTCTGCCTGCTCTGCCTAGATTTGAAGGATGATTTACTAAATTGTCAAACTGGAAGCGTATGGACACACCTTCGGCTTGCTCTTCACAAGGTCTCGTCGGTCAGGGATACTGCCTCCATCATTACCCATTACTGCTGAGATGGTGCTGAATGAGAGATGACTTGCGGTAGTTATGGTGGTGGTGGTCGGACGCAGAGGTCGCAAAGACACAGCACGAGAAGGGCGCCTGGTTGACTAATCCGGTTATTCGATACCAGAGGGATCCCAGGGGAGCCCAGGGGATCCCAAGCCATCCCAAGTTGCCGGAATGGGCGCTTCGAGGCTTTTGTCTTAGTGCGACTCCGATTTGCTTCGTCCTGTGGCGGTTTTGTCCTAACTACTACTAGTACTAGGCTCTGCCTCGTCTTCTATGGTCGTACTCATCTGGCGTGTCTCTACTGTACGCCTAGAACCTTCATAGCAGCGTCATGCTGCAGGAACTATCTCATATGGACCGTATTACACAACTCCAAGATGAGATCCAACAAGTGTGTCCCCCTTTTACCTCCCACTTGAGCACGATATTCATGGACCCTGTCCCCAGTTATTGACAATCATGTCGAGTAGCATCGCCTACCTAACATCACGCACCAACTTTCTCCAAGTCAGCCAGGAGATCCCTGTAACTAAGTCGCGGAATGTAGACAAATATGACCAACCAGACGCTTTCGAAGGTCAGACGGATACATATTCGCACTTTCTCTGGCTAAACGAGACTGCATGCTTGCAGCGAACAAGAGGGAGCTAGTGACAGACCTGATTGTGAAGGCGAAGCAGGTGGAGTACCTCATACAGTCGTTGCCTGAGCCCGACCCCGAGGAGAAGCAGGTGCGCCGTTCCCATAGTTCTCCGTTGCCTGAGCCCGACCCCGAAGAGAAGCAGGTGTGCCGTTCCCATAGTTCTTCTTAGGGACCACTTCCTGAGTTTCCTCAGGTTGAACGGTTGCAGACTCTTGAAGAGGAAATGGCGCAAGCCAATACCGAGTATGTTCAGGCGGTAAATCGCGCGAGTGAGTGCTGTGCTCAGTTTGTATCGCGCTTTTTCGCCTTACCGTCCCCTCTAGAGAGTCTGCACGCACAAATATGCGACGTATTGAGGCATATGTTAGACGAGCCGGACATCGTAAAAGACGAGGCTGGATGAAAGCAATATGTAGGCAGCAAGTACACTGCGCCGCTATTAGTGTGAAAAGAGATGCAATGGGAGCCTCCAAGGTTCGAAGGCTGAGAGAGCTGAATCTTTGGGAACTGCAGCTGGTGGTTTGGGAGGTTGAGACACGGTTACCAAGTATTAGATTAGACTGCAGCGCGCCAATCTGTGCCATGCTACCGCCATATGCTTATGAGGCCATATGCATCACATCCAAACACACTTCGGGTTAACCCCGTTCCTCTTGCATACACGTCTCCCACTTTCCTTTGTCTGCCGCTTGTCCTAACGTCCACATCTTACCATCGATCCATCTATGGCCGTCGCGCGCAGTAAAGAAGTTCAGGCCAAGTACTCGGACTTGCCCGATATCCATATGAACACGGCAAAGGGTCTGACCATGGCCGTGCCCGACATCCGCATGGCCACTGCCAAAGGCATGACGATCGACAAAGACATCCGGATGGAAACTGCCAAGGCTGGTACAACCCTCAAGCAGGGTGCGTTCAAGATGTGGGAGAAAGAGCTCCTCGACAGTCCTGAGGTTCGCAGGAAGGCCACTGTCGCACAACTATGTGAGTCTCGCGCTTTCCCGCATTCCTGGCGCCGTCAACGACCCCGCGCGTGCCTCATCTTCCTCGATGTTCGTAGGCTCACGATCTACGTCGATACTCAGATTTCCTCGATTACTACTTTAACCTACTCGGATACATCGCTGCGCGCAAGGAACGTCGCGCGCGTTTTGATGACGACACGGCTAAGCGAAATCTCACTCAATCCGAGTGTGCGCAAGAGTTTAAGTCCTACCGTGGACGTGAACGTGTGCTGCTTCGCAAACGCCGTGTCAAACTGAAGGTCGATCAGTTCGAGATCATCGCGCAAGTTGGGCAGGGAGGGTATGGCGAGGTTTACCTTGCACGGAAGGCAGATACGAGGGAGGTTTGTGCATTAAAGAAGATGAAAAAGCGGACGCTGTTCAAGATGGATGAGGTGAGTCAATATTTTGTGAATGATGTTCTTGCAACAACAGATGATCGGTCGCATATGTTAGGTCCGACATGTCCTGGTTGAGCGGGACATTTTGACCGCGACCAAGACTCCGTGGCTCGTTCGCCTGTTGTATGCGTTTCAAGACCCCTCACACGTCTATCTGGCAATGGAGTATGTCCCCGGAGGCGATTTCCGCACGCTCCTCAACAACGCAGGTGTACTCAAGGAGGAAATTGCGAGATTCTACATCAGCGAGATGTTCGTCTCAGTGAACGAGCTGCACAAGCTTGGCTACATACATCGAGACTTGAAGCCAGAGGTGCGTTCACGCTTGTCCTTCGATGCATATAATTGATTGTGCGCAAAGAATTTCCTCCTGGACAGCTCAGGTCACGTCAAGCTCACAGATTTCGGTTTGGCTACTGGTGCGCTCAACCCGCAGCGGATTGAATCGCTCAAAGTCAAGGTATGTGTTCATGCGACCCACATATGATGCTTATCTAATCCCTGATCACTTGTACAGCTGGACCGTGTCAAAGAGAACGAGGTTGTGCATCGCTCAACCCTCGAACGACGATCCATATATCGCTCAATACGGCAACAAGTTCCGCGGTACGCGGACTCCATTGTTGGTTCCCCCGACTACATGGCTCCGGAGGTTCTTCGCGGCAAGCCTTATTCATTCTCAGTTGACTATTGGTCGCTTGGGTGCATCTTGTTCGAGTTCCTAGCTGGCTTCCCGCCCTTTAGCGGCAGAACTCCCGAGGAGACGTGGACCAACTTGGACAAGTGGACGGCGGTGCTGAGGAGGCCCGAGTATGACGCGCCGGAAGATCAAGTGTTCAACTTAACGGACATCGCATGGGATGCTATCACACGGTGCGCATTCTCGCACCCTTCGTCTTCCCACCATTCATCACTAAGTGAGTGATTGCAGGCTGATCGCCCACGCGAGCGTCCGCTACGCAACGCTTGGGCAAGTGCGGGAGCACCCGTTCTTCACTGGAATCAAGTGGGACGACCTCCGAGGTACAGACCCACCGTACGTGCCCGAGCTGACGGGCGACGAAGACACAGGTTACTACGACGACTTCACGTCACCACAGGATATGGAGAAGTATGCGGAGGTGATCGAGAAGCAGCGCCATGTGGAGCGCGTGAAGGAGAAAGACGAGCCGCTTGCAAGGGGTGTGTGGGTTGGGTTCACGTTCAGGAAGAATGGCCCAATGGCCATGGGTGGCGGAAGGGCGTTTGGCAACCAAGATGATGATGGAGCCCTGGCGACGATTTTCTAGGTGGTCGTGCGTATCGGAAGGCGCTGAAAGGTTGAGTTAGAAGATTTCAGTTTGGTAAACCTCTGCATGGCTCTGGACGTATGGCGTTCAGGCGTGCTTGAGGCTGACGATGAGACTACTATAGTCATGCATGCATGCGGATAATCCTAAACAAGGTATAATACGAGATGTCGAGGACGATACCTGGCTGGAATACCTGCAATGTTTGTATTGGTTTTGTGTAAAACAATGGGCTTAGTAACCTCACAACCTCGTGTCGACCAAAGCTCGGCGACTGTAAAACAATGGGCTTAGTAACTTCACGACCTCGTGTCGACCGAAGCTCGGCGACCTTCGCACCAAGAGGTCATATGATGGGGTTTGGACGAAGACGGGATGGAGACAATCGTCTCAAACCACTTACTTGCTGAGGAGGGTTGAGTACAGATTTGATGAACCAACATTCAATCTGAAACGCACTGGACAGTGATGGTATGTATGCATCGCAGATAGGTACAGGATCTTGTACTTCGCCCCCGTCACCAGCACGTTGCGCGTGGTTAGGGTTTCAAGCGGAAGAGACCATACGGCGTAACGTGACGGCGTACAGGAACAACTATTGACTGGCAAACTGAAGATCATGGGAGTGTCCGGCCCATGACATCGCATCTGCTTGTACCGATAGTAAGCTTGGGAAGCATGCAATAGTCAGGCATGGCGGTATGTGGGTGGGCCACAACAATGTCGTGAAGGGGTGAATCATCATGATGAGCTGGTTGTCACCTATGGGATGCGGTTATTATTCCACCACAAACAGAGTCGCATTGGGGCACGGACATCCGCCGATCTGTTTTGTGGGTAGAGATGCTGTTGGCATGGGGTGTTACTGTGACAGTTGCATTGTACTCGGTACGTGACCTACCCACCCAGATCATGTGTAAACTTGATGGTGGACGAAACCGCTAAGTGAATTGCAGGACCTGAGGCCTGAAAATCCATGAAAGCTAGAAATTCCAACGATAGGAACGTCCGATGCGCGCAGGCTGTTCACGAGGATTATGAGTTATATTAGACAACTTGCGTTCTGGTATGAGACCACATAGAAAGGTCAAACACTGTAGTATATAACTGTGGTGGTGTCCATGCCGAACTGCAAAAGAGCATGCTATACACGAGAACAACTTAGCGCTATGCCAGGTATTGTGATCATAAGACAAACATACTGGACAGTCCCTGAAAGACTCTACAACTGTCAGGTACAAGGTTGTGCCGTTGTCCGTGTCATAGAACGTGGGCATTTTCAGTGCCGAGGGCGGAGCAGTTCCCATCTGCGGGAGACCTGTGAAAATGCAGTGATGTACACACAGTGGAAACGTCATTTGGTTATAAGTGAGCTGCCATGGAGTACTACTCACCGAAGTTAGGGTACAAGTATTGCCCGAAGTCGGCCAGGAAGCTACCTTCCATCAGCTCCCCGGACGCCGTGATGTCGGATGGTGTTGGGGTGACTTTGCTGAGGTAGATTGCGATGGGACTGTAGCCGGAGTGGCAGTAATTGGAGTTGTGGTAGACGAAAGGAAACCTCTCCTCGGGGGCAATCAGGCTGCCCTTGGCAGGCTGGACGATAATCCCGTGGATAGGCACAACTGCCTGACGCTTATCGGGGACGGTCGCCGCAAAGGTGGGGAGCGCAACACCGATACTGAATCTGGCGAGGAGTAAGAGAAAACGCATCTTGCAGAAGGACTATACAGCATTGCAGTTGGATGAAGAGACATTATATAGTGACTGCGTTTTTGCCATATTTTGCAAGCACGGCTAATCCGGGATGGAGAAACTAGCCCAACACTGACAGTTGGCACAAGGTACTTGCAGTACCATTGGCAAAGACACCGCATTTGCTCTTGTGCAAGCATCCTATTAGCACACGTCAGTTCTTTCAACTGAATGCAAGTCCAAGAAGCACGCAGGTGTATGAGTGCGTGTCAAGCGTCAAGACTGAAGACTTAGATGGCGGGAAACGGGAGATATGTCTTGCTACTGCGTATCAAAGGAGTTATATCGGAGTGAATGGGAAGGTCATTCTCATTGACAACATCACTGTAAACAAATTGACATAAAGGCTCTGTTAGCGAATAGAAGAGAATGACAGAGAAGTCGTCTGAATGCGATAACGTACCATCTGAGCGACTGTTGAGCATAGAACAAATGCTCCCCTCACACATAGCCTAACTCCTGGGATGTAGTAGTAGCTGTGAATGGAAGGGTTGGAGAGCAAGTGCTCAGATGTGAATTATAAGAAAAGATCGACTATCATCTTTTGAACATGGGTGTAACTTGTTCCAAACAGAGACGAGTTACCAGATGGAGCAAGTGGTCAAATTCCCGATTCAGATCTTGACTGTAAGCGGGGGCGTGCCGGAATGGCGGTGGTGGCCACTGATGAAATGGCGAGGACTTGCTGCTAAACACTGAACTTGGGAGTGAGCACAGGTCATGGTCGACAATGAAGTTCACGCAACATAATTCATCGTCATTCTCAAGTCTTTTCACTCGCAGGGCCGCCTTCAAAGGTCACCTCGCCCGCTCTGGTGCTTTTCTTCGCCGTTCCACTCTTCGTTTCCTATCACAAGACACACGCAACAGCTACGACAACTCGACAGGTCCTCATATACCACTCTACAGTGAGTCCTTCTACATTCAATAATCTCAAAGATCAAACGCTCTCTTCAGAGAGGCTCATCGAGGCATGGCAAAACACACCCACAAAGTGGTATCCTCTCCCCGTAGCTGCCGGCGCGCTGCTGCTGATCGTCCTGCAATACCGTAAAAGGTCCACCACGCGCGAGGTCGTGGTGGATGAGGATGGTCATGAGGTTATACGTCTCAAGGGCCCTTGGCATGTACGTTTCTATCCCACCTCTGACGCTTCTCCATCACCTGATGTGGTGACCTGGCACTATCACTCAACATATATCCCCCTAATAGGTCCATGTCATTGGCGCACTACCCCTGAGGAACCTCTCCCGAGTATGGGGTTATCTGAACTCTCTTGAGCTCCCCGTCTGGCTTCGCCCCATCGGTTTCCGCTTGTACGCTAGCATTTTCGGATGCAACCTCGAGGAGATCGACCCTTCAGACCTCATGCAGTATGCAAGTCTCGGTGAATTCTTTTACAGGAAACTCAAGGACGGCGCACGTCCCATCGCTGATGCAGTACTGGTATGACCCTGTAATGACCATTGCCGTGGCAGTCCAACTCACCTGCAACTGCATTGCAGGTGAGCCCAGCAGATGGTCGCGTGTTACATTTCGGCGTTATCAAGGATGGCCGCATTGAACAAGTCAAGGGTAGCACATACTCACTCGATGCCCTACTTGGTGTCGCACGCCCAGGCGGACCTGCTGCCGTGTCCGTCGAGTTCCCTGATAGCGCCATGCAAGAGGTCAACCACCGTCACTTCGCCGAGATTAACGGCATCGAGTACAGTTTGCACGAGCTTCTCGGCACACTTACCCCTTCATCCTCTGGGACGTCTACCCCAACAGCCGACGCTTCTCCCGCACAAGGTGATGCAACGGCTCATGCTGGCCACCCTGCCAAGAAGCATGGTGAACGCATCGACGCGTCCGTCCCGCGGGACCAGGCCCTTCCGGAAACGGTCGCGCAGGATGTAAGCATGGCTACTGAAGTTGGTCTCCCTCCCGCCGCAGCGCGGAGGGACAGTTTCACAAGCGTGCGGATCAAACCGGGCAACCATACATTTTTCATGGTCATTTATCTGGCACCTGGCGATTACCATCGCTTCCACAGCCCTGCAGCATGGGTGGTCGAGCGCAGGCGGCACTTCGTTGGTATATCTTTGGTCATACTTTTTATGCTCAAGTATTTGCTTGCTCATGGTGCGCATAGGTGACCTGTTCTCTGTCTCGCCATGGATGGCGAAGCGACTAGAGAACTTGTTCGTGCTGAACGAGCGCGTTGCCCTACTTGGTCGGTGGAAGCACGGCTTCTTCAGCATGGTGCCGGTTGGTGCGACAAATGTCGGCAGCATCAAAATCAACTTCGACCAGGTACGTCACTCTCTGTCAGGCCTTTGCCGATGATTCTGTCTAACGCTCTTCCCTAGGCGCTCCGGACCAACGTCGGTAAACGACGCGACCACCCTGTCGGCACGTACACGGAGGCTGTCTACTCTGCCGCATCGCCTATCCTGAACGGTCAGCCACTTGTCAAGGGCGACGAAATGGGCGGCTTCTGCCTCGGCAGCACGATCGTGCTCGTATTCGAGGCACCTCACGACTTTGATTTCGCCGTCAGCGCGGGCCAAAAAGTGAAGGTGGGACAGATGCTCGGGGACCTTACCACTGAGAAGTCCTCCTAATGAACTCTCGATGCTTTGATGCGTTGATGTGCTTTCTCCATCTCGCTGCCGATGTGGAGTGTTTGGACTCCCATTGTCCACCTCACAACAGCCTGCTCTCGAGACATACACTAGTAGTACCTGGACATGGACGCGGACGCTCTCCACCATTCCATTGCCCCCACATCTCGATTCAACTCGGCATGTATATAACTAGTAGAGTAATGAATACATCACACGAGCCTCATGACCGCTATCGCTTCGACATGTGCCGTCTGCGGGAACAGGTCCAGTCCCCTCAGGCTTTCGAGGACGTACTTCTTCCCGCCCCCAGGACTTTCCTGCGCTTTTTCTGCGCTCTGCTGGAGCATCATACCCACGTCGCGAGCTTGGGTGTGCACGTTACAGCTGACGTAGACGACGGTGCTCGCGCCGAAGGCAACCATCTGTTCGATGAAGCGCGAGTCGGTGCCTTTTCGTGGGGGGTCGATGATGAGCACGGTGCGGTCGCGCGGGAAGTGTTGGACAGTGTCGAAGATGTTGGCGGCGTCACCGGCGATGAAGGAGACGTGGGATGGGGGGAATGCGTTGAGTGCCGCGTTGTTTTGGGCGGCGCGGATGGACTCGACGGAGAGCTCGATGCCGGCAACGGTGGAGAAGTAGCGAGCGAGAGTGAGCGCGAAGAGGCCGGAGCCGCAGTATGCGTCCACTAGGTGCGTGGACTTTGATGATGTTGGGGCATCGGAAGAGACAGGGAAGATGGCATCGCGGACGTAAGAGGTGAGTGGGACGAGGGCGGAGTTATTGTTCTGGAAGAAGGTGCCGGCAGTGTATTCGAAGAGGAGGTCGCCTACGCGTTCGCGGACTGTATCTCTTTGGTCTGTGACGCAGATGTGGTCGTCGTCGGACGCAGCGGTGCTGGCGGATGTTTGGGGCTGGGAGTCATCGGGGGATGTGGTGTTTGGGAGGGAGTCACGCAAGAGGAGGGTGGCACCCTTTTTGTACTGACCAATATTTCTAGATAGCAGTGAGTAGAGAATGTGCCAATCATGTTGTAAAACAATACTTGATGATTTTCTCCCGGACTGTTGTCAAGGTCTTGTTTATAACTGGGGTCGCAATCGGGCATTCCTGTGTCGTACGTCAGAGAATCTGACGAGTCCGCATATCAGGTCACACCAAGCTAACCTCGATATCCATCACACGTCGTGTTCCGACTTCATGAAAGCCGATCTTGAGCCACTCTGGCTGGTCTTCTATGGCTGTGTACGCGTCGGCGCGTTTCTGTGCCTTTTGAAATGAAAAGGGCGGCCGCTGAAAATGTGGGGTGAGCTTTGTACGATAGCCGTACTGGAGCGGGGAAGCAATCGTAGATAGAATGGGAGGCAAGAGGTCAGGGGGTATGCCTGGCAGCACAGTTGTCAAACGTGTTCGGTACGGGGAGGATTGTAATACTAACAGGAGTAATTCTTGTACGCTTCTATGACAGTCTGACGTTTGAGATCGAGTTGAGTTTCATAAGAGAGCATCTTGGCAGAAGATGAACATGCTGCCAAGCAAGGAGAAAGGAAGAGTCGAGGCGGAGAAGTAGCCATACCTGATACTGGCAGCCGGCGCACTTGCCGAAGTATTGACAGCGGACACGGGACATGTCGCGCATGTGAAGATTGGGTTGGAGGACTTGGAGCAAGTCGGCATGGGAGTAGAGACGAGAATGGCGATAAACGCGAACGCGTATGCGCTCTCCAGGAAGGGAGAGGGGAGTGACGATGACCCATTTACGGTCGTTGTGGGTTGCGACGGAAAGAGATTCACCTGAGTGTTGGGGAAGGTTAGATAGGGTGAATGAAGGGGTGCCGGAAGCGGCGTGAGTGCCTATGAGATTGAAGCATGGTTGCTTGGCATGAGGGAGAAACAGAGAATGGAACTGACCTGTGGAGGAGGAGATGGAGGAGACGGCGAGATCGAGCTGAGTGGAATACTCAAAGGGCGGATCCCAATCTTCGTTCTTGGTGGTGGCGTCATTCACGTAGTCCTTGCCAAGGAGTTCTATGACTTCTCGTGTGAGAATGTCGTCTGAAGAATACGGGTCTGGGATACGGCGTGCGTTTTTCTTGTTCTTCTTTTGCTTTGAGGGCTTTTTGCTTGGAGGTGGTGGTGATGGAGGGCCGGACGGGGCTTGAACCGCCGTTTGATAGGCAGAAGGGGAGTCTTCAATCAGAGCAGGTTCGGTAGAAGGAGAAGATGTCTTGGGATCGTCAAGCCGTTGCTTCTTTTCCGGAGGCGGACCGAGTCCAGGGGGAGTGGACGAGCGAGGGCGAGGATGTGTGCTAGCCATCCTGGCGAGAGATTCTGTGCGGTATGGAAGGCTGGCTGGGTGGTAGACCGGGTGGTAGAGACGACGAAGAATGGGAGAGAAGGAGAGTTGAAAGTGCAGCTGGTTGAGGCAAAGACGGACTTGGATACACATGCTTGGGCGCTTCTCTGTCGGGGGTAGTCCAAGGAAAAGAAGACACGGTACACGTGACGTCAGCCACTAACGCGCCTTGGCGGTCGAGCGCCAGTTAGCCACAGCTTAAACTTGACTGTCCGAGTCCGAGTCCGAGTCGCCACTTGACGACAATTTGTCGCTCCCTCTTCTCCGTTCAACGTTCAGGTTTACCGTCCAGGTCCAGCCATGCTTATAATTCCTACTCTTCTACCACTTCTCCATACCGCACAAGCTTTTCATCTTCTTCCCTCCCTCGCCACTACAACCATTCCCGAGACCGATGAGCCAGGTGAAGAACCCGGCTCCCCTGAGTTTTGGTACAAGCTCGTCATCAGCGTAGGACTCGTCCTCGCCGGTGGCGTCTTCGCTGGGTCCGTCTCTTGCACATTCACTACTCCATCCATCACTCTCTCTAACCGCCATCAGTCTTACACTCGGTTTGATGGGTCTCGATGAATTGCACCTCCGCGTTCTCTCCGCCTCCTCCGACAACCCCACAGAGCGAAAGCACGCTCAGAAGGGTATGCTCCCTCCTCTTCCACCTCTATCACTTCTCTCACTCTATTCAAGTTTTGAGGCTCCTCAACAAAGGTCGTCACTGGGTCCTTGTCGTACGTTGTCCCCTTACACTCCCAGCCACTACTCCTAACCGTGTCCCTCAATGTAGGTCCTCCTACTCGGCAATGTTGTAGGTCCCATACATCTTCGTCACATATCTTGTCCTTCTATAGACCCTATGACCATCTCTAGATTATCAACGAGAGTTTGCCTATCTTTCTTGACAGCGCGGTAAGCATTTTCTCCCCCCAAGCGCGATTCTCCCTCACTCACCCTCACTTGACCTCGTAGCTCGGCGGTGGTGTTGCTGCAGTCGTTATATCCACCGTCATGATTGGTACGTCCCGCTCCATCGTAGACTCTTTGTTTTCTTATCCCCTCCTTGCCTTCCAGTTATCTTCGGGTACGCCACATAACCATACCCAGCCTAATACCCTCCACTGACTTCATCCATACTATCTACCCATTCTCAATCCAGAGAGTGAGTCCAATTCTCGCCTCCAACTCACTCTGATCTCACACCGGTCATAGGGTTATCCCTCAAGCCGTCAGCGTTCGTTATGGTCTTTCAATAGGCGCTCACTGCGCCCCCGTCGTCCTTGCCATGATGTACCTTTTCGGTTCGTTATTGATGAGCTGCTTTCACCTCTTTCTTACCTCCATTGCGACAGCCCCCGTTGCCTGGCCGATTGCCAAACTCCTGGATTGGATCCTCGGTCATGACGAGACTCATACCTACAAGAAGGCTGAGCTCAAGTCCTTCCTCGCCTTCCATCGTCAAGGCGAGGAGCCATTGCGTGATGACGAGATCAGCATCCTCAGCGGTGTACTGGAGTTGAACAACAAGAAGGTTGAACAGATAATGACGCCCATGCAGGTACGCTTATAAGACGACCTTCCCCCCTCAATCGACACAACCACGCTCATGACATCTCTACACAGGATGTTGTGACCATCAGTGCGGATCGCATACTCGACCATGAAACGGTTAACTGGCTGTACGTCAATTATCAAGCTAGTGTCTTTAATCATCTGATAGGCCATCCCATCATACAGCTTGCGCAGCGGTTACTCGCGCATCCCTGTTCACAAACCAGGGCACCCGCTCTCATTCATCGGTATACTTCTCGTCAAGATGGTATATATCAATATTTCTCAGACGTTCAAACGCAACTCATACTTTAGACCAGCTGTCCGTTTATGATCCCTCGTCTGCTATCCCTGTCTCCGATTTCCCGCTTTCCCTCTTGCCTGAAGCACCTCCGACTATCAACTGCTTTCAGGCCCTTGATTACTTGTGCGTCCTCTCCGCGCTCCCCTACCGTCGGTCATTCTGATTGATGGATCACTTCCCCCTTGTAGTCAAACGGGTCGTGCACATCTCCTTCTGCTGAGTCGTACTCCTGGTGTTGAAGGCGGCGCAATTGGTGTCATCACCTTTGAAGACATCATTGAAGAAATTATCTCAGAAGAGATTGTAGACGAGACGGACCAATACGAGGACAACGTGTCAAAACGACGCGCGAAGCGAGCTCGTGATGCTACCGTTATGAAGGGGTTGGTCTCTCAATTTCGCCTCTTGTTTGTGTTCTGATTGTTCGGTATTGACGGTGGTCGTCCGACAGGATTATTGAGTACCGCGTGAGTAGAGCGAGCTCCCTCCCCCCCGAGGCAGGTGACCGCACCCCTCTGCTCAGCCATGGCGCGGCCCCTGTGGCTTCCGCGTCTGATGGTGCGCTCCTTAGGAGCAGCATGCCGAAGGCTTCGGACGTACGATCTGGTTCAAACTTGAACCCTCAGTACGGTTCTGTGATTACAGGTAGCCCTAGCCAACGCTCTATGAAAAGTCCAAGTAGTAGTAGGAATGGTAGCAAGACCAACCTCCTCGACGACGACAGCTAGACTGGTGAGAGTCTTAGTAGCGTAGCAAATATTGCAGTGCAGCAACATCATAACGCTTTCTGGTCGATCGTCTCGCTGTCCTGTAGCAATCCTGTTACCCGCACTTTACACCTGTAGATCGTAATGTTCGTAATCTTATCTGGCCTTTTTGTTCGCACACCTATCAAGCGAGAACTACATATTGGCCCTGTCTGATCAGTCAAGGACCGTGCTTGGTGAGTGGGTGAAACTGGGTGTCAAGTTTCTCATCAACTCGTAACCGTATTCGTATAACTGCCGCGTTCGCCCAATTGTCATAGTTGACTCCAAGCAACTACCAGCTGTGACCTTAATCCGAGAGGGTGATTGCAGATAGTGGATGCCTCTGTCGGCGAGTTGAAGAAATGACAAGCAAACGTTAACATGGATACACCGTAATTTATATGTCCCCCGAGACAGGGGTCAACGTTCTTGATTGACTGTAAACCTGGTTCCTACAAACTATCCGCGATGAGCCTCTGAGGCGCCTCGACCCATCCCCGCCACGCCTCCAAGAAAGCAACTAGCTCCGCGCCCTCAACGACCCTGTGGTCTGCAGACCAGCTCACGCCGACCTTTAACCTGCGCTCGCCCTTCCCATCGCCCCGATCGACGTCCCACACCCACTTCGCGCGGCCTATTGCTACAATCGCGACCCCACCGCCTGGGACGAGCACCGGAGCAGCGCTGTCGATCGCCCCGATTCCGCCGACGTTGGAGACGCTGATGGTGCCGCCTTTCTTGGGCATTTCTTTCAGGGTGAGCGCAGAGGGGACTTGGCGGCCGAGGTGGGAGATGTGCTTGAGTTGGGAGGCGAGCGCATAGACGGATTGCGTATCGACGGCTTGGAGGGTGGGCGTGTAGAGCCCAGTGGGGGTAGAAAGCGCGATGCTGATGTCGGCGTGTGGGCGTAGGGTCATTGTGGGCTTTGTGGACTCGCTGCCGGGGGAGATGGAAGACCGGAAGAGTGGCCAGTCGAGCATGGCGCGGGAGAGGGTCTTGAGCAGGATGGGGAGGTAGGTCAGGCGGGTGTATTGGCCAGTTGGGGGGACCGAAGGGGGTGATGGGGGTGCGCAGAAGGAAGTGGGAGAGATGACAGAGTCGTGTTTTGGGTGGGCGGCGGGCGGGAGGAAGTGTCGAGGGATGTTGGAGTTTAGGATAGGGAGCAAGTGATGAAGTTCGGTGAGATCGAGGGTCGTGGAGCAGCTGTTCGATTATTACTGAGTACTCAATGATAGATAATAGATGTTATGCACTTGACACTCACCTGAACATTGGAATGGCAAGACTCTGTTGAGGACGCTCGAAATTGAGTCTAGGGCACATGGTTGAATGGAAGAAAACAGCACACCTTCTCCATGGCTTTCCACATGTTGTGTCTGGTGCGGCTCAGTTCAACGATAGTGTCCTGGTCCGCACGGGGAAGATGTGTTGCATGGTGTGGCATAGTATGATCTGCACTTCCCTTGAGGTACGCCTCGACGTCGCGTTTTTCGATGCGACCATCCTTACCACTTCCAGGAGAGAGCTTACTGAGATCAACGCTATGTTCGCGCGCATAGTGGCGGACAGAGGGTGTCGCAAGCACATCGTGAGCAGAGGATAGAGGTGCGCGCGTTTCTTGGGGAACATTGGGATCAAGGGGGTGCGGTCGACGCGTTGACCGCTCTGTCTTAGGTGACGAGCTCAGAGGTTGCTGATACACAGGCGCTTCGGGGTGCTGTTCAGGTTCACCAGGAGGGGTCGTTGTCTGGGAGGATTGGGTACCCTCTTCTTCTGCTGCAGGGGGAGAGTCATCGGCGACTTCGATTGTGCATAAGTCCTGTCCGACTTTAGCAACTTGGCCTTCCTCTACAAAGAGCTCCCTGACGACGCCGTCGAATGGACTGGTGATCTCCACGCTGGCTTTGTCACTTTGAACTTCGCACAAGGGATCGAAGGTGTGAACAGGTGTAGAGGGTTTGATGCTCCTGCGGATTGGAGAAAGTCAAGCAGGGAGAGTCCTTGGTTGGTTTATGACTGTTTCATCGAGGGTGGAGTGTATGCACGAACCATTTAATGACCTCGACCTCCGTGATGCCCTCGCCAATGTCTGCAAGCTTGAAGCGTTTGAGTGCCCAGCGTGCGCGAGAGGTGTGGAAGAGTGCGCGAGGTATGGAACGGCCTGAAAGCGCGACTGAGTACCTGAGCAACATTGGAGAAAGACTGATGAGGGAGGTTGCACGAAAGTGTCTCACACACGCATGTGGCAGAGGTTTAAAACATTCGCAGAGTACGCAAAGGAGTGCAAGATCCGGCGAAGAGGAACGAACGCTCAGCCAGGTTCGCGCCCGATACTGTACAATTCATCCGGTCGCGCCTGAAACGGCCCATTTCATCCGCGCGACGGCCGCGGCGGCTGTTAGTACTACTGGTCAAAAATTCATGGAAGGTTTTTTCAGTCCAATTTGGTTGCTATTCCCCCGGCGTTGCCTTATTAATGAAGTTTGGGGGATGAATAAAGGTTAAATATTGAATACGTGCATATGGTACATTGGCAATCAGCTATAGGTGCGGACTTGCAAGGTGCCTAGGCAAATATTACATCCGATGTCTAGTATCTCTCGAAATACTTGTCCACCCTTGTCCCCTCACTGCACCCATCTGGAAGACTTTCAACAAAGATGGGAGCTGAAACCGAAGCTGCCAGGAGTTACGCAGGTTGGTCAGCGAGATCGAGCAGCGGCTACAATCTATGTTCCTTCCATATCTGAATCCACCACTATCCCAGTACGGTCATCCCGATTCCTGTCATGCTACATGCAATACGCCGTGCTGCTGCACGCTGCCGCTCTGCTTAGCATCAAGAAGCTCTGAAAGCGTCCCATCCCGAGGTCCTGCAGGAGCTCTATCTAACCTCCAACGCAAGGTGGTGCCCATCGTAGCAGTGTATCCATAGCTTGCATTTTCTTATACAGATATGTATATCCTTTGAGACATCGTTATCATTTTGTCATGTCTGAAACCGTAGTCGATGTGTGGATGGATCACCCAGCCGCCTCTACTTACTGAAAACCACGAGTTGTGCCCTCATGCCGATTCCACCTGATTCATCATTCTCACCCACCCTACTGAAAGGATTCACAATGCACATAACTAACGGGTCAATGTCATACTGCCCTTTCCATCTAGAACGCTACATGACTTTCATCCGACCTCTTAAAAGCATTCGACTTCTGCTGGACTGTACCCGCTCTCCGGGATATATATCTGCTGAATTTCATCCGTGTAGACGGCCTCAGACTCAGAGCAGCAGCGGCTCAATGTCATGTGACATCACCACACACTGTAATCAACGGTGGCATCGAGTACATAT
The DNA here is from genome assembly GCA_000743315.1 of Lignosus rhinocerotis TM02. Classification (NCBI taxonomy): domain Eukaryota; kingdom Fungi; phylum Basidiomycota; class Agaricomycetes; order Polyporales; family Polyporaceae; genus Lignosus; species Lignosus rhinocerus. The sequence continues at coordinate 7,604 of KN050016.1, read as the reverse complement.
ACATACAATACATAGACGACGAACCCTGACATGAAGACAAGGAACTGATGATCGAGAGGTCAGAACATCTAGCAAGGTAGAATAGTATTAGCAGGATGTGCAAGAATCATGTGCACGGTGGCATGCCTTCGGAGGGTACGTACTGGTTCACACGGCGACCCCAGTATCATCTCTTCTATCAAACATCTCTTCAGTGGATTTAGATGTCATAATACCTATACCAGGGTCGGTGGTGGTAAGCGCAGCGAGAGTGTGAATGGAGTGGTTGGTGGTAAGTGAGTACCTGGTTATCCCAGAAAGGGAATCGTATATGGTAGAGACGCGTTGCGGCTGTTACTCTTAATACTGGCGACTATACCTGACTTAGCCTCCAGAGCTTCGTCTTTTCCTCTGCCACTCTTCCCTCTCCCTTCCCTCAACAGCGACCGTCGCTCGACGACCATTACGCCGACGTGCACATCAGATACCCCTGCGGCACGTGTACCTGTAACAGCAGCTCCCTGGTCCTGTACAACGGCCCCTCTCATCCCAGCAATCTGCTCTGTCGCGTCGCGCAGCCCCCCTCTCTCCACTCCCCGTTCCCCTTTCGACCATCTCAGCCTTATCAGTCCTCGGAGTAGATTCTCACATTGACCATGGCAGGCGTCGAGTCGCCTCTCGCCCCCGTAACAAATGGTATTCACCGCACGAATGGCGCATTGAACGGCAATGGCGATCTTCATGACGGCGTTTCAGAGCCCGCCATCTCGTTTGACCCGCCAGTCTTTCGTTCATATCTCCTCTCCCTCCTTCCTCCAATATTTGGTTCTCCTCCAGAAGAGCTGGAATCTATCTTCGATGAGGACTTTGATGACGGGGTCTCGCGCTTTGCAGTTGAGGGTGGCGGCGTCGTCTATGTTGTCAAGAAGAGAGACGAACAAGAGAGTGAGCCCTCTTCCCGCCTCTCCCCTCTCCACAATCCTGAACAATCTTAGCCGAGGATGCCCCGCCAACTTTCTCCTACAAGCTCACCCAGACCCTCACTTACGACCCTTCTCATGTCACGACTCTTGCTATCATTAAACGAGGTCCCATACTCGATCCAACATCACCATTGGCTACGCAATTACACATCCTCAATCTTTTTGGTAGCGATGAGACTCCGTACGAGAGTTTACATGCTGTCATCAGCTGCGCCATGAAACCCTACTTCGAGGCCTTCGTCGGCGCAAGAGGCGGAGGCAAGGATGGCGACGGCAAGATGGGTCAGTATCCCTTCATACACATCATCATATTGTCGTGTCTTATCACATTACCTAGGTATCCCCGTTACCAAGAAGAAGTTTGCTGAACTGGAGCTCTCCCTCCTCCACCTTCAGCAAAACGTCGAAATTCCAGAGACTCATCTCATCATTCATCCTGTCATCCAACGGGTCGTTGAGCAAGCCCGCGCATCCGGCTCAAGACCGAGCCTTTCTGACATTCCTACCAAGCAGCTCAACGACAGTTCCTTTCTAAATACCCTCCAAAGTCACGTCAACCAATGGATCAAGTCCATTCAGACAGTCACGAAGCTCACCCGTGACGTTTCTTCCGGCACGGCCTCCCAGGAAATCAATTTCTGGCTCAGCTTGGAACGTGCACTCGAAGGTATCGAGGCGCAGCTTCGGAGCGAGGAGGTCAACATGGTCATGGACTGTCTCCGCAATGCCAAGCGATTCCATGCTACCGTCAGCTTCATCGCAGATACTGGTCTCAAGGAATCGACGGATACCGGTGAGTTCCTTGGTGAGTGTAAAAATTCGAGCATCATATGAACATGCGTCCTCGCAGTGCACAAGTACAACCAGCTCATGAAGGATTTCCCCTTGAACGAGCTGCTCTCCGCCACAGACCTTGATAAGATCCAAGAGGCTGTCGTACTCATCTTTGGTCACATCAACCGTAAGCTCAAGCTTTCGCCGTACCCGATCCGACGTGCCCTCCCCCTCGTCGAAGCTATTTCTCGCGACTTCAACGACCAACTGCTTCGCGTACTCACATCACATCGACTGCTTTACACACCATATGAGACCTTCGAACGACTTCTTTCTCAGACGATGGCCATCTTCCGTACGTGGGATGACCACATGAAGGAATTCACCAACGTCGCGCGTGAGGTCACGCGTAAGCGACAGGAGAAGTTCATTCCTATCAAGGTCATCCCGGCACACGCAAAGCTGCAAGATCGCATTCGCTACTTGCGAGATTGGCGGAAGCAGCATGAACAGCTTGCGGTCATGACAGGTCCCACAAAGGGATTAGGTAGCGTAGGCACGGAAATGGGTGGCATGGACATGGAAGCCGAAGTCAAGGAAGCATACGAGGCCATGAAGCGGATAGACGTCCTTGACGTATCGCAAGGTGAGCAAGCTGCCAGTGGTTACAAGTATGATGATCAATGATGTTTTCCGCAAGGTGAGCAAGCTGCCAGGGTTACACGTGTGATGATCAATGATGTCCTTTGCAGAGGGTAATGAAATCTGGGTGGCGGCTGAGAACGCCTACAATGAACGTGTCGCTCGTGTTGAGAACCAGATCATTGCTCGATTGCGAGACAGGTTGGGCACTGCTCGCAATGCGAACGAAATGTTCCGCGTGTTCTCTAAGTTCAATGCATTGTTCGTCCGTCCCAAGGTACGCAGGCATCCGTCACGCTTTCAGTATCGTGTTTGCTGAACTTTCATTGTCGTGTCAAGATCCGTGGTGCCATCCAAGAGTACCAGACACAACTCATTGACTCTGTCAAGGAGGACATCAAGCGTTTGCACGACAAGGTCAGAAGGATCCGTCTGTCATGGATCAAGTATGTTGGATCTCACAGAACAACCTCTTCAGTTCAAAACCCAGTATCGGTTCTCCGAAGCATATCATATGTCTCAAATGCGTGATCTCCCGCCAATATCTGGTGCAATCGTTTGGGCACGACAGATCGACCGACAACTTCAGACTTACATGAAGCGCGTTGAGGACGTTCTGGGAAAGGGCTGGGAGCTTTACGCTGAGGGTCAGAAGCTACAATCCGAGTCATCAGCCTTCCGCAAGAAACTCGATGTCCGACCCGTGTACGAAGCTTGGCTGCACGACATCAACCGACGCGACATGGGTGTTGGAGGACGCCTCTTCGAAATCGTACGCTTGCGCGGGGGTGGCTACCAACTCGCAGTGAACTTCGATCCGCAGATTATCACCCTCTTCAAGGAAGTCAGGAACCTGCTCTGGCAGAACTTCCAGGTGCCGCACGCAATCACCAACATGGCCAAGGACGCGAAGCGCGTATATCCGCATGCAGTCAGTCTCATGGAAACAGTGCGAACGTATGGCCAGACGTTGGATTTGGTAGAGAACAACAAGGGCATCGAGTGGCTTGTCGCGGAGTATCGGAACGAGGCGCAACGGATGGTCACCAGGGGTACGCCAATCCGCACGTCGATTAGGATCTCGTTGACACGTTTGCAGGGATGAACATTCGGTGGGACTACTTCGTCAATCAATATGACACTGCCCGTTATGTATCGAGCGACGGTGCCCGCGACAGTCGGCATATCCAATTTGTCAGAGAGTTTGCCAGTGTGGTCTCCATCCTCCAGGTATTCACTGCATCCCCACTTAGCAGTATATTCTCCGAGTTTCTCTCTCTAACTCCTTTCACAGGACAAAACAAACAACGTGATTGACCTGTACAAAGACATTTTGCGATCTGTCGAGGAGCTGTCGACATGTCCATACACTCCAGAAGCTTTCCGCGAGTTACTAGGGAAGATTCAGGCAGCTGTCAGTGTCTCATACTCCTGCATCCTATATGGACAACATGCTCATCGTCTCTCTGTAGATCGATCGACTGAATTTGGAAGGCTACGCGAACCTTGACCACTGGGTGACAGAGCTCGACCATCGGATAGAAGGCATTCTACTCCAGCGAGTGACGCATGTCATCCAGCAATGGTGCAATGAGTTTGAGCGGTCAGATGACAGCGATGGACGGAGAGAACCTGTAACGCTCAGCAAACGTCGGGATAAGCGTGCAAAGGACGACAAGGTACGAAAACCTCACACTTGATGTAGACAGCAAAACTTATGTGCTGACGGTGGTCATAGTCTACAGAGGGACAGCTCATTTTGGCGCCAATTGTCCACGAGATTCGGATCCAGAATCAAGTCATCTTCCTTGACCCTCCAATCGAGCACGCTCGCGAAGTGTGGATCCGCCAGTTGCACGAGTGGCTCGGTACGTGCCATTTTTGGCTGCGTATGACGGACAGCTCAGGCCATGTCTCTAGGTAGTGTCTGTCGCCTAAGACGAATACAAAGTTCACGGTACGAGATTGGGCTGCAGATGCAAGGACACGTAGTCACCGATCTCACGTATACCTCACTCGTACGTATGACATCAGTCCAAAGCCTCTATCTAGCTCATTCATGCCCCCTCTTGATAGCTCACCAAGTTTCCCGACGCAACATTGGAACGGCCCTTCGCACTAATCGAGCAGAAAGTCCAATCATTAAGGGACTACGTCGCGAAGTGGCTTCAATTTCAGTCGCTTTGGGACCTCGAGGCAGAATACGTGTTCAACCGGCTGGGTGACTCACTTGCCAACTGGCAACAACTGCTCACAGAGATCAAGAAAGCGCGGTCGACGTTCGACACGTCCGAGACGCAGAAGTCGTTTGGCGTATGTGTCATCGACTACGAGCAGGTGCAGGCGCGGGTGAACGCCAAGTACGATGCATGGCAGCGCGATATCTTGAGCAGGTTTGGCGTGAAGCTAGGGAACGCGATGAAGGAAATGCACGCCGCGATCCTAAAAGCACGAAACGACCTTGAGCACCAGTCGATAGAGGGTCTTGTTGGGGCGCCACGTCGATTCTAGTGTCTGTGTAATGTTATCATCTCAAGGATGCTTCTCCCAATCTTTCACACCGCCTTCATTGCCAGCCCTATGTTAGGCAACGTAGCTACAGTAGTCTAGTGTAATATCAATATGGGTCGAGGAAGCTGCCAACAGTGGGATATTCAATAAGATGCGGATATGAATGTACTGTGGGCGTATTACAATAGAGACAGTGGTATGAGACTGATACGGCTGAACCACGACACCTCATCGCGGCGCCGTGAAGCCCCCATAGTAACTGCCAAACTCGGTGGTCATAGTGGGCGTCGGTGTTCCAGCGGCACTGCGCATATGTGGTGGTAGCGTCGGCGCAACATACCCACCTGCGGTGGTGCCACTCCAGGCTGTCGATTGAGACGACGGTTGCTTGGTGGACGATAGGACCGTATTGGCTACAGCGCGTTGAGGCTGCGGTGCGGACCCAGGAGCAAAGTAACTAGTGAAGTTGCCTGACATTCCAGTCTGTCCCGCAGTCGGCTGCGTGGTCTGTCCTGAGGTGGCGTACCACGAGTAATACTGGTTTTGCCCTGTGGTGCCGTACTGTGCGTTGGGGTAGTGCGTGGATGTGACAGCCTGGTGGGGACTGGACGCGCCGTAGGTCGAGGCAGGATAGTAACCACCTTGAGTAGGGTTGTACGTCGCGTAATTTCCGCGGTATTGAGCGGTTGAATACGTGTTGGAGTAGGGATAAGGGGTGTAAGACGGGGCGGGAGTAGTTGCTTTTGGTGTAGTTGTGGCAGGAACTGGCGAGGACGCAGGTGCGGATTTCGACGGCGCGACTGAACTGGGACGTACGTGAAGAGTTGTGTTGTCGTGGAATGCGGTGGTGCGGCCTGCGGGCAGCGTCCCATACCATCCTTCTGTGGGTTCGAGGGGGAGTGTGCACTGTAACCTGTGTAGAACGAAGGATGGGGGAATGAGAGGAGGGTGGTCTGGGTCGCCATTTGACGGTCGAGGCCTGAGAGAAGCCAAGAGGGCGAGGGAATCGGTAATACTTTGGGCTGTGATTGTGGGGGAGGGGAAGGGGGTGTAAGATGATTGAAGAAGATGGCGGATGTACTGGACACGCACCAACATCCCATTCTTCTGAATTAAGCTCATCAACACCCGAACTACCGCCCTGAGAGCGCAGACGGTCCATTTGTAGCTCCTCAAGTCGAACGAGAGCCTTCGCGTTTCGATGCAATAGCTCTTCCACGGCCTGCTCCATCTCGAGAGTACCGAGGGCGGCCTTGAAGGAGCTGACCTGTTCAGGCGGGAGGAGAGACTCGACACCGTTCATCAGCGCACTAGTGTCCTTGTTCAGGGATGCAGTGGGAGAGAGGGCTTTGGCGGAGATGTCCTCCATGGCGACGTCTTGGGTAGTGTGGTCGTTGGCAGCTAAAAAGGCGCGACGCTTGCCTTTTGCGAGGGAACGAATCCTACGCTTCATCTCTTGTTGGTAGATGACTTCGCCCATGCCTATCCGGCCCACTTCCACACCGTCCTGGTCGAAGCTGGGAGCAAAGCTGGCGTATGGGCCGTAATCAAGGAATTGACCACAACTGACGCGGCGTGGTGGAGGAGCTTTGTAAGTAGTGGTGACTGGAGGTCGCTTGATGGCGTAGTCTCCAAGCGTGCCCTTGTAAGCAAGGTCGAAACCGGATGGAGAAGGGAAGATGGAGACGAGGTCGGCCTTGCCAGTGGAGGATGTTTTAAGGCTTTGCCCATTGTCGTCGGTGGACAATTGGCCCGAGCTGACGGATGTCCACCAATCGCCGGTGGGGAGGTGTTGGACGAGTGCGTATTTGCGAGGATGAACAGGAGAGGATGTGTGAGAGTCAGAAGGCGAGTCTGGGTCGTCTTGACTGTCGGTGTGTGTGGTTGAGCGAGTGAGACGCGCCATGGGGAGGATGGGTTTTTGTGTGAGAATTGACGCTGTTTTGGCGAGGAAGACGCGCAGTGGCTGGGCGGCGGTGGAAAGCTGACTTGACGAGTAAGTTGTGCAAGTACTAACTAACTCCTTCTGCAAAGTTCCCGCCTTCCTCCCCCACAACAGGCGCTCACCTTGTTTGTCTCTGTTGATCACCCACCGACCGCAAGCGCCCAACTCGCGCGCTACACATAGTATATAGGACGCCTATGAGCAAGGAGAAGTCAGACAAAAGAGATGAATTCAGAGGGGCAAACTCAGAGAGTTGTGGGCACTGGAGTAGAGAGCAACAAGTCAGTAACAAGTCATGAGTAACAAGATATCCAAATTGAGGAGAAGTACACTGCTATGCCATGGACTCATATACAAAGGTCTAAGACCAAATGTGCGGCCATAACCCACACTCTGGACTGTTACTCTGTACTCCAAACTCTTACTCTGTGTTCCCTTCATGTACCCTTGTTCCGTAGTTCTCCGTACTCCACCCTACACTACTACATCCCTACTTTACTTATACTCACCTTACCTTCCTATCTTCAGACTTTGACTCACTTCCCACCCATCTCACTCCTCCCAAGACACCCTTCCTGCTCCATAAACACTGGTTTTGTCTCACTTCCTAAGTCTCACCCTTCCTGTCCCACACTCTATTCCAGTGTCCTACTTATATTGTTTCTCCAATGTGCGCATAGCACAGCTTGATATGTCCTGCCCCGGACTTTGGACCTGGACCTTTGTATATAAGTCTGTAGTGCAGCAGTGTACTGTAGAGATTCGACCAC